>JASKON010000043.1:0-280000 GCA_036010255.1 Myotis pilosus
TGTTAGATTTATACCTAAGTATCTTAGTATTACATTATTTTCTGAGTGCTAATATAAATGATGCTACGTTTTAAGATTTAAAATTTGAATTCAGTTTGTTGTTTATCATATATAAACAATAATAAAATAGATAATATGTATTATCTGCATTTATCCAGTTTTGAATTCCCGGCAGGTGCGCGCATCTCAATTTAGGCTCAGTGAAGCTCGAGGAGCTATAAGCCTCCATCACTTTTCTATGTTGCAGATGAAGAAATTATAACGTTGCAAAAGCCAAAATTACCTAGCCCTAATTCAATTCCGTTAGTAATGTACAGAGACAGGTTTTGAACCAACAAAGATTCTGGCTCCTAACCATTATGTTCTAACATGGTCATAGGCCTCTATAGGTTCCCTAAGTGCAATTATAAGACTATTCAAATGCACAGTGTGGTTAGAATTGCCTGCTGCTGGTGAGGGAAAAGATATGAAAGTGGAGACAATCAAACCCAGGAACCACAGATGATAGGATAATATTCTATAGGAAATGTTATCTGTGTAAGCTTTGCATTTTAATCAATGTTAAGTTTTTACTTAAATGTATTTCAAAGGAGTTCAGGCCTTATAAAGTAACATGTGCTGCATAAATTAGAATAAAGACAGAAAAACTAATCATAACTCTTCCTCTGTTTTATCAGACTTCTTCAGACTCCTTTAATATTTGAGTTGATTTCCCTGTTATTTATATAGAAATGGTGTTTCTGAATAAATACATAAGTATATCAAAGTTTATTTCAAAACATAATAGAAATGGGAAAAAAGTATTTTGTATGCCTTGTTAGATTGAAAATTTTGAAGTGGCCACTTCCTTGGAAGGCTTTCAGAAATATTGAATTGGCATTGGAGATGTAGTCATGAGATCTGCGTGTAATTTACAGTCTCAATTGATTAAAAAATAAACCAGAATCATTCCTGCTTTGGTGACTCCTATAACTCCAGTTAACTTAATAAATCTTTGTTTCTCCAACGGATACGTTTTTAAAAGATAGAATTAGCGGAGTTGGCTAATGACCAGATAACTACAAATTCCAGTATATACTATATTTATTCATAGATATCAACTTACTTAGTAAATTATCAGGAAAAAAATCATGCTTTTTCCCACAGTAGAAATAAATGATATTTTGATGTTCTAGTGGGACATAATGCATGGAATAGTGAAATTACCTTTAGTGGTGTGCTGGTGGAACCCAATCAATGTAGAATTTATTAGTATATACACAACACACGCACTACAACACAGAGACAATATAGATACGATATAGAACATTATAAATGTAAAAGTAGACAACATATGGATGACATGGAAGTCTGTAAAAAGATGTTAGACATCACTAGCCATTAGAGAAATGTAAATAATGACCTGAGTAGATATCGCTACACATATATTAATGTATCTTAAATAAAAATAGTGACAATACCAAATGCTAGCAAGGACGTGGAGAAATGAGATTTGTTGCTATTTGAATGTCAAATGGTAAAGCCACTAGGAAATTTTGTCAAGAAAGAAAAAACCTAAATGTATGGTTGCCATATCCCCTAATATTTGGAAACCTGGGCATTTATCTAGGGAAATAAAAAATGATGTCCAAACACAACTTGTACATAAATGTCCATAGCAACTTTATTCACGATAATCCCAAACTGAAAACAACTAAAATGTCCCTAGTAAGTCCATGGTTAAACAAACTGAGTCATATTCTCAGCAATAAAATAGAGCAAACTTTTGATGAAAAACAACCATTTGGATGAACCTCTCTTCGAGGGTGTTGCACTGGAGTGAAGAAATCCAATCTCAACGCTCACATACTATATGATTCCGCTCATATAGCATTAAATAAGAGATAGACTAACTATATCTATGGAAAACAGATCCATGGCTGTCACGATTAGGGATGATAATGGGGAACAAATGGAGTCGTGGACTTCAAATAAATAGAATGAAGATCTTTGTGCTAATAAAACAGTTCCAAGTCTTAATTGTGAAGATGCTTACCTCAAATCCACACATGTGAAAAAGATGATGTAGAACTTTATATACATTGTATCCATGTACTATCTTGGGGATTGATATTGCATATAATATGTAAGAAGAAAACAGTGGGGGAAAACTGGGTTAAGAGGTACTTGAAATATCTCTGTACTTTCTTTTTCAATTTCTTGTTACTCAGTGATTACTTTTTAAAATCTTAGTCTGGCCCAGCCAGTGCGGTTCAAGTGGTTGGAGTATTTGACCTATATGAGCCAGGAGGTCACAGTTCAATTACTGGTCAGAACACATGCCTGGGTTGCTGGTTTGACTCCCAGTAGGGGACATGCAGGAGGCAGCCTAACAATGATTCTCATCATTGATATTTCTATCTCTCCCTCTCCCTTCCTCTCTGAAATAAATAAAAAATATTTTTAAAAAATCTTAGTCTGAAGTATGTGATACTTGTAATAATTATTAGAATAAAAAGTGAAATGGTCAAAGAACTAAATATAATGTTGTTGGGGAACGGTAGACAAAAACTAGTGATGGAGGATAAAGCATGCTGGCTCTCTTAAAATATTTGATAGATTGTTATGAGAATAAACTGTTAATCTTGACCTTCAAATAAAATAAATAGGATGAAGAATAATAATAAGGCAGAATTCAAGTTTACATAAATTGACTAGAGGGCTTTGAACTCTCATCTAATTGTGAGAGTTGATTCCATGATGCTAAGTTCCCTCACACGTGTCCACATGATAATTGAGTGAATGGCACAAGAACTATTCAAGTCTGGCCAAACATCTAACTCCAGAAGCAGGTAAGAGCACAAAAATGAAATATTTTATAATGAATAAAATACAAAGTAGAGATATTCCTAAGTGAAGAATGAATAGCAATTCATACAGTTTGCCTTTAAGTGACTTTCTCTTTTCTGTTATTCACATTCCTCAGTGTCATCCAGTGGCAGTCACACTCCTGCTGCACTTAGCACTGTCAGAATTTACTCCCAGTAGAAAGTCTGAAATTATTTTGCACCAAAATATAAATGAAAAAGAGCTAAAGACTATCCATTCCATGTAGAACATGTAATTAGCTTTTACTGTTGTTTCAACTGTTACTCTTTTCATACACTTGTTTAAGATATGTATTAGTAATAGGAAACTAAAGTATCTAAACCCTTAGAAAACTAAACAATTTAATTTCCAGATAAACTAAGATGATTTCAATGCAATAATTTTTTAGATTATTTAAGTTATATTTTTATATCCTGTAAGTGCTTTATTTTCTCCCTCATGTTTCCCGATTTATTAAAAATATAAGATATATTATTTCAATGGAGAAACAGATACCAGCTAGAGTCATAGTCATTTACTTAGCTTTGGATGTCAAATTATATATACATTCTATTTCTAAAGGGGCCAATAATCTTGAAAACAAGTCTTTATCCTCATAAGACAAGCAAAAAAATTATTGATCAAACAAAGCTAAGCCTTTAAGCCAAATTGCAAGTGCAATAAGGGATAGCAATCCCTTAGGAGATAATTACTAGTATCCTTCCTATAAGAAGAAAATCAGGAGAGAATACTATTAGGGTTAAAATTTGGAGTGGGCAGAGTTCATAAAATATTAATTCTGGATTTTGAGCCCAGGCAGGAAGACGTCTTGAGGTTAGATAAGTGATCAAGCAGTTCATCTTGAAATTTAAGATGTTCAGATACTTCATAGTCTTATTTTCCAGGAACAAGTAATGAAAATGTAACTGTAGCAAACATCTATTTTATCTTTTTCTTGTCCTCAGTTTTGTTTAATATAGGGACAGGAAAGGATGCCTAGTTGCAGAATTCTTTAACACAGAGACAGGAAAATATGTTAGTTTCCGTTCTCACAAGACTTTACTGAAGGAGGAAATAATTACATGAATACTTTATTTTCCCTTGTATATGTCAAATGCCAGACCACGGGACTCTATCATTGTGGTTACTATAGTTCAGAGGTAGAAAACTTAAGATAATTTTTTAAAGTCCAGATTAATTTTGGATAGATGAAGAGAAATCATGTAGAGGAGCAAACAGACAATGTGGTCTATTTTATTTGGTTATTTATGGGTTTTGCTTCCTCATTTTCCTTGAATAAGCAAAAATATGAGTCAATTAAGATAGGTAAAATCTTGAGAGCTGAAACCAGTGTCCTTTAGCTGCAGAGGAAGAAATTAAAGGTCACTCGCACATTGTCACTTCTCTTTCATTATTTTTATTAGTAACAAGTCACTAGTCTGGCCCACACCCAAGGGGAAAGAAATTTAGCCTCATCTCCTGAAAGATGGTGCATGAAAAAAAAAAAATTAGACATGTTTTAAAATCACCACAGAGGTTGTGTTTTAGGAGTGCTAATTGAGAATGTTGAAATTAAATATATATATGTATTTAATTTTATATTTTATAGTCAGTGGCCATGCAATCTGTACATAATGCCTATATTGTTATAAAAACAGAAAGTTAATTTCAAAGGCAATGCAACTCTGTTAATGTGTATATTTAATTGCAATGTTTTCATTAATTTCCACCTTCGTACAATTTTTAAGTATTTAAAAATATAAAAACTAGTCCTGAAGTTCTGTGAAGACGATGGGTTCAATGCATACAAAACCTCTGATTCCACCAGAAACTACATTATCACATCATAAAAATTTATTTTTGAAATTAATATGAATTCACTAAGTGAAAGTGAAGAGGGGAGGAGACAAGAGAAACATTTAGGAAGTGGAGGGAAAAGACTAACATTCACAGACCTAACACAGAGATCTAGATAGCAAATCGCACATCAAAATGCTCAAAATCTTTAGTTATTGAAGAAATGCAAATTGAAACCAGAGGTAGATGCCATTAAACATCAATAGGGGTTGCTAAAGTTAAATGTTTGATAACACTAAGTGTTGGATAGAATATAAAATAAATAGGACTTTCCTACATTTCTTGTGGAAATGATAAGAAACAGTGATGATTTTTTACAAAAGCTAAACAAATATTCATATGACATATGCCAGTGTCGCTGCTCTGTATTAGACTCGTAGCACTGCTATAACCAATTACTGTACACGAGGTGGCTTAAAATAGCAGAAGTGTATTGTTAGTTCTCAAGGCTAGAAGTCCTCTGTGGGCTCTAAGAAGGAATCCTTGCTTGTCTCTTCCTAGCTTCTTGTGGGGACCAACAGTCTTTGGCATTAGTGGTTTGTAGCTTCATCCAAATGTTGCCTGTCTTCCCCTAGTTGTCTCTGTCTCCAGGTATAGTGTAGCAGTTGGCAATGTTCCAGATAATGCATCCTCCATCAGCCTAGGTATATAAGTGACTGATAATCAGCACACCTGACCTAATTTGTAATGCAAGTGTAGAGTCAACAAGAAATAAGCTCTCAATTCTCAATTTTCCCCCATCCCTTACTACGATATGATAGTTTTACTCTTTGTATCAGCACATTAGTTGATCTAGCCTTGATAGAAATGTTAAACAGTTGGTAGCTTCACAAGTTTTGTAGAAAACGGTTGACATTAATATCTATCTATATCTATATCTATCTATCTAATCTATATCTATATATCTATACCTATCTGTCTCTATCTCTATCTCTATCTCATCTATGTATATCATATATATCAGAATTTAACATTTAATAGCACTGTTCAGAAAAGTGTTGCTCAAAGAAAATGCAAACCTCAGAGATATGTAGATTAACAGAAGAATAGAACAATACCTAAAACATTGCCTTTGTTGATAATAGAGATTACCATAACTATCATTTTCTTTACATTTTTGCTAAGATCTATTATTCTGTCATATAAAATTGTCTAATCACTCCCATTTTAACTAAATAAAAGAAAAGAAAAAAATTAAAAGAATATATATATAGTTGCTTTTAAGAAACTGAAAAATGTATACAAGGGAATTCTATATTTTTTAATCTTCATTATTGAAAATATTGAAGATACCCCCACCCCTTTTTATCCCCTTGTGCCCACCTCCAAGTGTCTTCCATGCCCCAGGGCTTCACTATCCTATTGTCTGAGTCCATGGGAAATGCATATATGCACACCAGTTCTTTGGCTAATCTCTTCCCTCCCTCCCTCCCTCTTCTCTCTAAGATGTGTCAATCTACTATTTTCCTTTAAAAACATTTTAGTTTATTCTTTTCCATCACCGTTTATTCCTCTATGTGTTAAATATACTAATTCAGTTGGTTTGAAGCTATTACTGAGAAAAAAATATAGTTAGAAAAAATAGGTTGAACAGAATGAGGCCATGGTAGTCATTTAAAAATCTGTTCATTAAAAATAATAATAGTAAAAGTTGTCATTCTGGTTGAAACTGAAGGAGAAGGAAATATCCATTCCATTTCTATAATGATAAAAATATCGAAAATATAAATTTGCTCTTATTTGTAAATTGGCATATAAAGAAAATCAATAAAATATTACATAAAATCTTCATAATCACTCTTTTATTTTACTAGTTTCATTTTATGTAGCAATAGTACATAAAGCAAAGCTAACTATACTGCTGGTGAGCCTGTGGTGAATTCTAAACAGATTCTTACCATAATCATATGAAAGGCTCAGATCTTAGTTGAAGAAACTATTTTGAATTTTATATTTCTAAGATAGAAGAATTCCCCTACAAAGTCTTTGCAAGAGAAGCTAATACTATCTAATAAAAGACAAAAAGCATAATTAACCGTACCTCCTTTACGCTTCCCATTGTCTAATCAGTGAGCTATGCAAAATAACTGCCAACAATGATGGCGGCTGGCAGCCACACAGCTGAAGCCAGCAGGAGGCTTGCTTCGTCCAAGGATGGAGCGAGCGAAGGTTTCCTGCCTGCCGGCAGCTCCAGCTCTGAGCTCTGAAAGCAAAAATGTTTCAATTATAGAAGCTAAACAAACCCCAGATACCTCCTTTCAGCCAGCCAGGGCCTCAGAGCTGGACATGCCAGTGACAGCAACAGAGTTTCAATTATAGAAGGTAAAATACCAGAATAAAAAAAAGAAAAAAATGAGAGGCTGGGAGCTTCAGATGCAGGCGAGACTGAAAACGGCCCTCAGCCCATCACCCAGACTGGCCAGGCACCCCAGTAAGGCCCCCCACCCTGAAGGGGGTGTGGCCAGCCTGAAAACAGCCATCAGTCCTTCACCCAGTCTGGCCAGGCACCCAAGGGGGACTCCCACCCTGATCTGGGACACCCTTCAGGGCAAACCAGCCAGCACCCACCTGTGCACCAGGCCACTATCCTATATAGTAAAAGGGTAATATGCAAACTGACCCTAACAGCAGAAACACTGGGAATGACTGGTCACTATGACACACACTGACCACAAGGAGGCAGACACTCAAAGCAGGAGCTGTCCTCTGATGGCCAGTGCACTCCCACAAGGAGAGCTCTGCTAAGCCACAGGCCAGGTTAATGGCTGCCAGTACAGCGGTGGTGGTGGGAGCCTCTCCTGCCTCCCCAGCAGTGCTAAGGATGTCCAACTGCAGCTTAAGTCTGCTCCCTGCTGGCAATTAGACCTCCCCCAAGGGCTGCCGGGCTGCCAGAGGGATGTCTGATTGCCATTTTAGGCCCAATCCCCTGGGGAGCAGGCCTAAGCCAAGCAGGTGGTCATCCCCCGAGGTGTCCCAGACTGAGAGAGTGCACAGGCCGGGCTGAGGGACCCCCCCCCCCCCGGGCACGAATTTTTGTGCACCAGGGCTCTAGTCTATAATAATAAAAGTGTAATATGCTAATTAGACCAGACAGCCAAACATCTTTCTGGACATCCTTCCAGATTTTCTTCTGTTTGAAGCTGGAGCTACCAGGGCCAAGGCAAGAAAGACCTTCCTGAACTACCAGTGGGCAGGGGGGCAGGGCCAGTGAGCCTGTGCCACCAGGCCAGCCATGGCAGTTCAAGGTGCTGCCCTGCCTCCTTCAGATGCAGAAAGATGGGGGGGGGGGCAGCGTGGTCCCAGCACCTCCTCAGAGGTGGGACAGGGGTGTGACCCAGGTGCCTCAACCTCCCAAGGTCCCTCCCATGGCCTACAGGCCCCTGATCACCCCCCCCCCCCACCACCACCATAAGTGAGCGGGAGGCAGGGCCAGTGCTAAGGACCTGCAGGCCAGCTTCTGGCTGAGCAGTGCACGTCCCCCCTGCCCTTCCCCCAACCCCCCCTGCTCAATCCCTGCTCAATCCCTGCTCAGCCCCTGTTCAGCCAGAAGCCGGGCTCATGGCTGGAAAGCACAGCAGTAGAGGTGGGAGACTCTCCGACCTCCAGGGCAGATGGGCAGTAAAGACCTAGGGGTCCTGCATTGGGAGAGCCATGGACTGTGAGAGGGATGTCTGAGTGCCTGCTTAGGCTCAGGAAAGTGGACCTAAGCCAGGAGATGGAGAACTCCCGAGGGTTCAGGAATAAGAGAGGACTCAGGCCAGGTTGAGGGACCCCCCTTCCCTGCATCTAGTGCACGACATTTGTGTACTTTATGTAAGAATTTATGTTTATGAACTTCTGTACATTCTGTAGAGGGTCTGGGGTTTGTTAGCTGAATAAATGTTCATTCAGTGATTTAAAAAAAAAAAAAACCCACACAAGAACCCCTGGTTACATTGGCCCAGCTGGCTGACCTCCAGTGGTTGGCTGGTTACCTCTATGACCTGTCTCACCATTGTGACCTGTCATAGCTCTGTGACCTGCTGCCACCTTATACCCCACACAGCTGGCTTGAGGCCCATTCAGGATGATGTCCCAAGAGACTCAGGGAAGGGATCCCCAAGATCTTGTCATATTTAACTCAGACTTGGCTGGTGAGACAGAGCTCGCCACAAGGAGAACTCAGGAAGCCACCAACAAAGGGAAAGCAAGTGCTTCCAAGGCAGGGAGAGCCAGGCTGGTACAGGAGAGGGCAGGCAGGAGAGGGCGGGAAGATAAAGGGTGGGTTGGAAATACTGTCACAGCAGGAAGGCTTTTAGGCACCAGAATAGGGGGATCTGATTTATATTTTTTAAAGATCACTCGGTGATTTGACATTTGAAATGATATTTGACATGTGTCCTGAGAACCAGGCAGGATTTAGGCAGATGAAGATGGTGAGATGTGCTTCAGGTACAGACAGTGGACACGGCCTGGAGCAGGACAGATGAACACTGGGGACCAGAGCCCATGCCTCTCAGAGCCTGTGAGTGATGGGACAGGGCAGGGAAACAAAAGACCCTGCATGGAGGGGACAGGGCAGAGGGCGGAGGGGACCTTCCATGGAGGGGGCAGGGTAGGGGAGACAGTGAACCCTCCATGGAGGGTCAGGTAAAGGGGGCAGAGTAGCCCTCCATGGAGGGCAGGGTAGGGGACAGGGGATCCTCCATGGAGGGTCAGGTAAGGGGAGCAGGGAGCCCTCCATGGAGGGGGCAGTGTAGGGGGACAGGGGATCCTCCATGGAGGAGGCAGGGTAGGGAGGGCAGGGAAACCTCCATGGAGGAGGGAGGGCAGGGAGGAGTGGGGACCCTCCATGGAGGAAGGAGGGCAGGGAGGAGAGGGGATCCTCCATGGAGGAGGGAGGGCAGGGAGGAGAGGGATCCTCCATGGAGGAGGGAGGGCAGGGAGGAGAGGGGACCCTCTAATCAGGGTCAGGGTGAGGGGTGCCGAGCCCTCCATGGAGGGAGCAGGGTAGAGGGGACAGGGGATCCTCCATGGAGGGGACAGGGTAGGAAGGGCAGGGAAACCTCCATGGAGGAGGGAGGGCAAGGAGGAGAGGGGACCCTCCATGGAGGAGTGAGGGTAGGGAGGAGGGGACCCTCCATGGAGGAGGGAGGGCAGGGAGGAGAGGGATCCTCCATGTAGGAGGGAGGGCAGGGAGGAGGGGACCCTCTAATCAGGGTCAGGGTAGGGGGGGCAGGGAGCCCTCCATGGGGGGGACAGGGCAGGGAGGAGAGGGGGCCCACTAATGAGGGGGAAGGGGAGGGAGGAAAGAGGGCCATCCAATGAGGGTGAGGGTAGGGGGAGGCAGGGAACCCTCCATGGAGGGGACAGGGCAGGGAGGAGAGGGGACCTTCTATGGAGGGTGCAGGTCATTGGAGGGGGAGGTATATCCATGGAGGGTACACGATAGTGGGATAAGGGCCCCTCCATGGAGGGGGCAGGGTATGGAGGGCATTGTACCCTCCTTGGAGGGTGCAGGGAAGGGATGAGAGGGGACACTTCATGGAGGGGCAGGTCAGGGAGAGAGGGGACCCTCCATGGAGTGGGCAGTGCAGAGGGGCAGGGAAACCTCCATGGAGGGAACGGTGTAGGGGGAGAGTGGGGACCCTCCATGGAGGGTGCAGGGCAGGGAGGAAGGGAATCCTCCATGGAGGGCAGGGCAGGGAGGAGAGGGGGACCCACCATAGAGAGGGCAGGACAGGGAGGAGAGGGGAAACTTCCATGAAAAGGGGAGATGGCAGGGACAAGAGGGAACCCTCCATGGAACTGAGAGGTCAAGGAGGAAAGGGAACCTCCATGGATGGAGAGGGCAGGGAGGAGACGGGCCCCTCCATGAAGGGGGCAGGGAAGGGGGGGGCAGGAAACCTTCCTTGGAGGGGGCAGGATAGAGGGAAAGAGGACTCTACATGGAGTGGGCAGGGTAGGGGGAGAGAGGACCCTCCATGGAGGGGACAGGATAGTGAAAAGTGGACCCTCCATGGAGGGGGCAGGGTAGGGAGGCAGGGAAACCTCCATGGAGGACAGAGGGCAGGGAGGAGAGGGGACCTTCCATGGATGGTGCAGGGCAGGGAGGAGAGGGCACACTCCATGGAGGGGATGGGTCAAGGAGGAGAGGGGACTTTCCATGGACGGGTCACAGGAGGAGGGCAGGAAACCCTCATGGAGGGAGCAAGGTAGAGGGAAATGAGACCCCCCATGGAGGGGGCAGCATAGGGAGGGCAGGAAAATCTCCATGGAGGATAGAGGGCAGGGAAGAGAGGGGACCTTCCATGGAGGGGACAGGGCTGGGAGAAGAGGGGACACTCCATGGAGCGGATGGGTCAAGGAAGAGAGGGGACCCTCCATGGATGGGGCAGAGCAGGGGGGCAGATAACCCTCATGGAGGTAAATGTGCAAGGGGAGAGGAAACACCCCCTAGAGGGGCAGGGTAGAGGGGGAGGGCCACCCTACTTTGAGAAGAATCAGTAGGGGAGGTAGGGGACTCTCCATGGTGGTGAATGGACAGGCATGCAATGAATCCCCCTTTGAGGGGACAGGGGAGGTGGGAGGGGACAACCTCCATGAACTGGAGACAGGGGACCCTCCATGAAGGGAAAAGGGAGGGGGAGAGGAGGTCCTCCAGGGAGAGGAATGGGCAGTGGGACCAGGAGCCCTTCTTCCCTTTGAAGGGACATGTAGGGGCAGGGGCACCCTCCAGGAAGTGAGGAGAGGGGACCTTCCACAAAGGGATAGGGCAGGTGGGGAAGAGGACTCCCCATGGAGGGGAATGGTTAGGGGGATAGGGATCCTCCCTTTGAAGGGGCAAGGAAGGTTGGAAATGGCCTGTCCATGGCAGGAAAAAGGCACGGAGGAGAGTGAACCCTCCATGGAGGTGAACGGACAGAGTACAAGGAACCCCCCTTGGAACGGACAGGTCATGGTGTTGAGAGCATGCTCCATGGAGTGGGGACAGGTTCCTTCAGTGGAGGGGAATGGGCTGGGTGATAGGGAATCCCACTTTGTGGGGCAGGTCTGGGGGAGGGGCGGAGCAAGGGAGTAAGGGTGCTCTTTCCCGAGAGAGGAATGGGCAGGGGTACAAAGATCTCCTCAAAGAGGTGATTCCCAAATCCCCCTGCCTATACCTCAAGTCCCTTCAAAGGTGGGAGGTTCCTTGTATCCCTGCTCATTCACCACCATGGAATGTCCTCTGTCTCCTCTCCTTGTCCCTTTCACAGAGGGCCTCCTTTCTCAGAGCCCTGTCCTTCCAAGTTGGGTCCCCCTGTCCTCATTCCATGTAGGGTACCCTCTTCACCCCCCATCCTGCCCAACAAAGGGGAGGATACTGGTACCCCTGCCCTTTCATCTCAATGGAGAGGAAAGGGAAGTGTTGAAAGAACACCCTCCATGGAGGGAAATGGGAAGGGAGGAGGGGCACCCTCAATGGAGGGTTAGGGCAAGGGAGAAAGGAGACTGTTCATGGATGGGAATGGGCTGGGCTATAGGGATCCCCCTTGAGGGGACTGAGCAGAGTGGAGAAGGCACCTTCCATGGATTGGTTACAGGGAACTCCATGGAGGGGCCAGGAGAGGGGGAACAGGGCATTATACATGGAGGGGAATTGGCAGGGGTACAAAGAAACGCCCTTTTAGGGGACAGGACAAGGAAAGAGGCACCCACCATGGAGTGGAGACAGGGCAGAGAGGGGAGGGCACCCTCCTTGGAGGAAGAAGGGTAAGAAGAACAATGCCCTGCTCCCTCCATGGAGGGTGCCCCTCCCCTCTGCCTGTGGAGGAAAATGAACAAGGGAGTAGGGCACCCTACCTTTTGAGGGGTCAGGAAAGGGTGAACAAGGGATTCTCCATGGATGGAGCAGTGCAGGGAGCACAGGGACCCTCCTTGCAGGGGACAGAGTAGAGGAAACACGGGACCATCCATGGAGAATGGGCAGGGGACAAAGAACCCCCATTTGAAGGGGCAGAGAAGGTTTGCCGGGGATACCATGACAGGGGTGTCCTGTCCCCCTGCACTTTCATCTCCATGGATGGTTCCTTGACCTCCATGTCTTGCTCCTGCCATGGACAGTCCATTTCACCCTTTCCTTGCTCCCTCAAAGGGGGGATCCCTATCCCTGTGCCCATTCCCTCCTTGAAGAGTCCCCTTTCCCTTTGCCCTGTCTCTCCTCAGAAGGTCTGCTCTCCCCACTCCATGGAGGGGTCCCTCTCCCCCGGCTTTGTCCCCACAGGGCAGTGTGGATAGGGGACTCTCCATTGAAGCAACAGGGCATGGGAAAAGAAGACCCTTCATGGCTGTGCTTGGGCAGGAGGACAGTGGACCCTGCTTGGTAAGGACAGGGGGCCATCCATGGATGGGATAGGGCAGGAGGGCCAGGGCAAAAGGTACCAGTGATGGGGGACACTCACCCCTCCATGGATGGTCTCCTGTTCTTTCCAAGAAGGGTCCACTGTCCCCCATGCCCAGTCACAGCCATGAAGGGTCTTCTTCTTTTTTTTTTTAAAGGAGAGAACGATAATTTTTATTTTTGTTGTTTTTTAAAAAAATATATTTTATTGATTTTTTTACAGAGAGGAATGGCGAGGGATAGAGAGTTAGAAACATCAATGAGAGAGAAACATTGATCAGCTGCTTCCTACACACTCCCCACTGGAGATGTGCCTGCAACCAAGGTACATGCCCTTGACCAGAATCGAACCTGGGACCCTTGAGTCCACAGGCCGAAGCTCTATCAGCTGAGCCAAACCTGTTAGGGCTCTTTTTTTTATTTTTTTTTAAGGGGAAAATGTTTATTTTTATTTTTAAAAATATGTTATATTGATTTTTTACAGAGAAGAAGGGAGAGGGATAGAGAGTTAGAAAAATCGATGAGAGAGAAACATTCATCAGCTGCCTCCTGCACACTCCCTACTGGGGATGTACCCTCAACAAAGGTACATGCCCTTGTTCAGAATCGAACCTGGGACCCTTGAGTCCACAGGCTGACGCTCTAGCCACTGAGCCAAAACCGTTAGGGTGGGGGTCTTACTTTACCCTGCCCTGTTGTTTCAGTGGAAAGTCCCCTATCCAATCTTCCACATCCCTGCCCTTCCCAAGGTCTCCTGTCCCCACTGCCCACCCCCTCTCATGGTGCCCTGTCCCCCTGCCCTGCCTTCCCATGGAGGGGCCCCTGCCTCCCCTGCTCTGACCACTCTGTGGTTGGTCCCCTTTTCCCTCTGCCTTTTCCCTCCCCGCAGGGTCTTCTGTTTCCCTGTCCTGACCCCTCACTCACAGGCATCTGAGGGGCATATGCTCTGGTCTGTCCAGTGTTCATCTCTCCTGCCTCCAGGCTGTGGCCACTGTCTGTACCTGAAGCATATTCTCACCCTCTTCATCTGTCTAAATCCTACATGAGCCCTCAAGACACATCTCAAATATCATTTCAAATGTCAAATCACAAGCAGGGGAAGGGGGTGGGGGGGGGGGGGTGGGGGTGGGGAGTGAGGGGTTGGTGTGGGGTGGCAGTTGGGTGCTGGCGGTGAGAGGTGTGGGGTGGCAGGTGGGGGTGGTGTGTTTGGATTGGTGGATAGGGTTGGCGGGTAAAGGGTGGGAGGAGGGAGAAGAGGGCATGGGGCGATTAATGGTGATGGAAGGAGACTTGACTTGAAGGCAGTGAGCACACAATGCAATATACTGATGATGCATTATAGAGTGGCACACCTGACCTCTGCAATTTTATTAATGAATGTCACCCGAATAAGTTTGATAAAAAATAAATAAAAGGTGGGTCTATTGAGAGTGATCAGGTTATGAGGCGGGAGCCCTCATGCGTTGGATTAATACCCTTTTCAAAGATCCCCCCTGTTATATTTATCAGGGCATCGCTCTATATGTTATATAAATGTCTAACCACTATTCTGTACACTTGAAACTAATACTGAATGTCATCTCTAATTGAAAAAAATTAAATTATTAAAATAATTTTAGTAAAAATAAAAGTGCAAATCAGAGTGATCTTTAAAAAATATAAATCAGATCAGTACACTCGGTGCCTAAAAGCCTTAAGCGCTCCAGCACGGGTCAGCTCTCCAGACAGCATCATGCCTGTGAGGGCGTTACACTGCTGGGAGAGGAATGCCCCGTCCGCTTCCTGCAGTTGCCCCCTTCACTGTTCTGGTGACATGTGGCACTGGTGCAGGCAGAAATGTGCTTCCATGAGAGTGAGCCAAGCATCACTTTGGTTGCTTTGTTCTAGTGTTTGAGCAGACACAGAAAAAATATTTTTAAAAATCTTCATGGTTCTAATAGCATTTCAACCCACCCAAGAGACCTTTAACTGCCCTCCAGCCAGCCTGGCTCACCCAGCCTTGAGGAAAGAAGGCAGGATTAGTGCTGCACAGGCTGCCAGTGAGCATGCATCTGGTCAGAAATCTGAAGACAACTGCAGTTATCTTAGGAAGGAAAAGGAGCATCGCATCTGCTGGGATCAGGCACACAGCGGGGCACTAAACTGTGTGGGAAATAGTGACCTGGTCAGAGCTACATGACCCCACCGAGCTCTCACTCTCCAGCTGCAACCAGGGGACCATCAATAGTCCACAGCAGGAAGCCGCTCCATGGCCTCTGACAACCACACACCCTCTGCAAAGCCCTTGAGCTCACGTGGCTGATGTCAGACTATACATCCCTGACACCCTAAGTTCTGCCATGAGGACTGTTTGGACCTTTTAATTCTACTCTTTTAAGAAAGCTAGGTCTGAGTCTCTTGAGCACTGCTCAAAGGTGTGTGAGGACCCAGTAGGTGGCAGCTGGACCTGGTATACCATGGGGCGTTCACTGAGTGGCCTCAGTCCCTACACAGTCACCAAGTTTAAAGCTGTATCAATCGGGTGACCACCGCTCGCCCCTACCTGGAGACTCACTGAGAAAGTACCTCATGCAACTTGAGTCCCTCCAGAGGCTCTTTGAGGGACCAAGACTAACAGACACCCACATGTGGAGGTCGGCAAGGAAGAACACAGGGGAACCTTGGGACTTTTGCTGACCTTCCCTCATCCAGTGCAGGTAAAAGGCAGACTTGCTGTGCTGCTTGGACCTTTCTGCTCCCACTCTGAACAGCAGAGGCAGCCACACACTGAGAATTGTTTTCAGCTCCAAATAGAGTGCCCAAGGCCAGTCACAGGAAGCATCTGACATTGGCCGGCACCAGAGTCCCTCTCACTTGCATCCAGGACAACCCACACAGGGCCAACTGCAGATGACATCAGAGCATGACCCAGTTGCTTCACAAGCAGCATATCTGAAGGGAGATCTTACAGGACAGCAGAACCTGCTGAGGCAAATTCTGCTCCGTGCGGTCAGCACCTGTGCAGCAGCTCATTCAGTGTGGTCAGGGGTGGTCCTCACAGTCAGCCACCCTGAAGGTCAGCCACATACATAAATAGGCCCAAAGCAATTTAGACTCAACTACAACAGGAGGCCCATAGAACACACACAGGGACATTCTTGGAACAATCAGCTCTGGAAAAAAGAAGACTGTGCCCCAGGTCCCACGGGATTCCTGCTACATAAGGCCACTACCAAGACTGGTTGTCTAATAGTCTAATACATAGAATATAACCACCAATACATCCAAAATGGTTAGACAAATAAAAATGCTCCCCATTAGAGTACATCAGACAACCTCAAAAAAAAAATCAGTGAAGTAGAGGCAAGTAACCTACCAGATACAGAGTTAAAAAAAAATGCTTATGAGAATCTTAAATATACCCAGAGGAAGATTGGATGAAATTAATAAGAACTTCAATAAAGACATAGCAAGCATAAAAAAAGAACATACAAGCAATAAAAAATAACTTAGAAATAAAGGATACAATGTCTGAAATGAATAATACAATAGAAAACATAGGCAACAGAATGAAGCAGAGGATTGAAACTCTTTGGAAGACAAGGTAGCAGAAGACAATCAGAGATGAAAAAAAAAAATTAAAAATGAGGACTGTTTAAGCCTTAAACTTTAAGGGATCATTGGGACAAAATGAATCCTAACAACATGAATTGCAACAAATGAGGTCAAGAAGGAGAAAAGAAAGAGCAATGGATTGAGAGCTTATTAAAAGAAATAATGACTGAAACTTCCCAAACCTGCTGAAGGAAAAAGACAAGTCCAGGAGGCACAGTGAGTCCCAAGTAAGATGAACTCAAATATGCCTATGCCAAAACACATCATAATTAAATGGCAAAGATTAAAAACAAAGAGAAAAAGCAGTAAGGGAAAGGTAGTTAGTTACCTACAAGGGAGGTCCCATAAGACTACCAGCACATTTCTCAATAAAAACATTTCAAGTCAGATGGATCTACAGAAAATATTCAGCGTGATGTAAAGGAAGGAACTACAACCAAGACTCTACCCAGCAAGGCATTCATTTAAAAGTGACAGAGAAATAAAGAGCTTTCTAGACAACCCAAAGCTAAAGAAGTTCCTTACCACCAAACTAATATTAAAGAACTGGTAAAGGGTCAAGAAGGAGGAGAAAAGAGGACCATAGTTAAAAGAATAGAATGGAAAAATATACATTCCCATCAATACTCATTTTAAATGTGAATGTTCCAATTCAAAAACATGGTAGCTGAATGGATAGGAAAACAAGACCTACCTCAGAAAGAGATATACAGACTAAAAGGGATAGAAAAATATATTTCATGCAAATGAGAATGAAAACAAAGCTGGGGTAGCAATACCTATGTGTGACAAAATAGACTTACAAAGCCTATCTTAAGAGACAAAGAAGGACCCTACATAATGACAAAGGGAGCAATCCAACAAGGGAACATAACCACTGTAAACATTTATGTACCCAACACAGGAGCACCTAAATATATAAAGCAAATCTTGATGGACATAAAGGGAGAGATTGACAACTATCCAGGCTTAGGAGGGGATCATAATACCCCATTGACATCAATGGATACATATGCAAGACAGGAAATCTAAAAGGAAACAATGACTTTAAATGACATAATTTTTAGTTGGTATCTGCAGAGCATTTCACTCCAAAGCTGCAGAATATACATTCTTTTAAAATGCACACGGAATATTTTCTAGAATAGACCACATGTTAGAACACAAAACATGTCTCATTAAATTTAAGAAATTGAAATCATATCAAATATGTTCTCTGACCACAATGATATAAAACTAGAAATCAATCAGATGAAAAAAAACTGGTATACAAATGATATATTATATAATTGTATACACCTAAAACCTGTCACCTCAATAAATCCAATTAAAAAAAAGAATAAAAAGCAAAAAAAAAAAGAACAACAAAAAAACCTTTCTGGAGACAGATACTGGTGACAGCTGCACAACATCATGGTACTTAATGCAACTGAATTGTGTACTTAAATGTGGATAAAATCGTAAATCTTATGTTACATACATATTGCAATACAATATTGTTTATCAGATAAAAAAGAAAATGTAAAACACATAAAGACTTAGAGGCTAAAAAACATGCAACTAAACAATGAATGGGTTAATAATGAGATCAGAAAAGATAACTTGGAGCAAATGAAAACGAGAGCACAACAACCCAAAATCTATGGGACTCAGCAAAAGTAGTTCTAAGAAGAAAATTCAAAACATTACAGGCCTACCTCAAAAAAAAACACCACACACACACACAAAAAAACAAGACAAATCTCCAATAAAGAATCTGCCTTCACACTTAGAACTAGAAAAGAGAAAAACAAACAGTTCAAAATGAGAACAAAGGTCATATTGAAGATCACAGCAGAAATAAGTAAAATAGAATCTACAAAAATAGGATCAATGAAGCAAGAGTTATTCAATGATTAGAACATCCACACACCAAAGTGTTGTGGTTCAATTCCTCGTCAAGGGCATGTACCTGGCATGCAGGCTCAATTGCTGACCCTACTTGGGTATGTGCAGAAGAGAACTGACTGATGTGTCTCTCTCTCAGGAGTGAGGGAACCAATTAACCAATTGACATCTCTCTCTCTCTCTCTCTCTCTCTCTCTCTCTCTCTCTCTCTCATCTATCTCTCAGCCTCTCCTCCTACTTATCCTCATTTACCCCCATCCCTTCCACTCTCTGAAAAAAAAATTAATTGGAAAAAATATCCTCTGGTGATAATTAACAACAACAAAATAATTAAAAAAAACACAATTGACAAAACTTTATTCAGACTCATCAAGAAAAAAAAAGTGATGAATCTAGCTAATAAAATCAGAAATGAAAGAGAAGAAAGTAACAACTGATTACACAGAAATAAAAAGGATTGTAAGAAAACGTTAAAAACAACTATATGCCAAAATTGAACAATCTGAGCAAAATGGATAAATTGAAACAAATATACAATCTTCCAAAATCAATCAGGAAGAGCAAGAAAATCTTAAGGATCTACTGCAACTAATGAAATTGAAGCAGTGATACAAAAACCCTCAAAAACAAAAATGCTGAAACAAATGGCTTTATAGAGGAATATTACCAAACATCCAAAGAAGAACTAATATCTGTTGTTCTCAAACTATTCAAAACTTCAAAACAAGGGAAGACTCACAATCTCATTTTATGAGGTCAGTATCCTTATTACAAAATCAGATAGAGACACTAAAAAAAATTATGATGGGCCTATATCCCTGATGAACACAAATGCTAAAATCCTCAACAAATATTAGCAAACTCGATCCAGCAATACATTGGGGAAATTAAAATCATGATCAAGTGGGATTCATTCCTGAGATATGCAAGAGCGGTACAATATCTGCAAATCTATAAAAATGGCACAACTTAAATAAAAGAAGGAGTAAAATTACATGATCATATCAATAGATGCAGAAAAGGAACTTGACAAAATCCAGTGCCCATTTATGATAAAATCTCTTAGCAATGTGTGAATAGAGGCAATATACCTCAACATAATGAAGGTCATATATGACAAATCTATAGCCAATATCATACTACATGGACAAAAAGTAAAAGTGATTCCCTTAAGATCAGGAACAAGACCTTACCACTTTCACCACTCTTATTCAACATAATACACAAAGCCATGCCACAGCAGCTAGAAAAAAAGAATAAAAAGCATTTGATTGGAAATGAAGAAGTAAAACTGTCATTATTTGAAGATGATGTAATACTGTACGTAGAGAGCCCATAGATGCCACAAAAAAATTACCAGAACTGATCAATGAATTCATTACATTAGCAAGATACAAAGTAAATATCTAGAAATCAGTTGTATTTTTATACACCAATAACGAACTATCAAAAGGTAAACTAAGAAGACAATCTGATTTACAATTTTTTTTGCATCCACAAACACAAAATAGCTAAAAATAAACTTAATCAAGGACTTAAAAGACCTGTACTTCAAACATTATAAGATATTGAAGCAAGAAAATGAATAGCTGTTGGGTGTGGCTCAAAGGCTAGAGTGCCTGCCCATGCACTGAAGAGTCAAGGGCGCCATACTGTGTCAAGGACACATCCCTCAGCAGCAGCTTCCCTCCCAATCCAACTCTCTCTCACATCATTGGTTCTCTCTCCCTCCCTCTCTCTTTCCTACTTCTTCTCTTCCTTTTCTTCTTCACTTCCACTCTCTCTAAAAAAGCAATGAAAAATATCCTCCAATGAGGATTAACAAAAAAGTAAGAAAAGAAAGGTATTGAAGATAAAAGAAAGAAAGAAAGAAAGGAAGATTGAAGAAGATACAAATATGTGAAATCATTTACTATATTCATGGATAAGAAGAATTTTCATCATTACAATGTCCATACGAACCAAAGCGATCTATATATTTAACACTATTGCTATCAAGATACCAATGGTGGAGTTCACAGAGCAACAAAATATTTCAAAAATATATTTGGAACAACAACAACAACAGCAAAAAATACAGCAATCTTGAAAAAGAAGAACAAAGATGGAGGAATCACACTACTTAATATCAAACTACACTACAAGGCCATAGTAATAAAATATAGCATGGTACTGACATAAAAACAGACATATCGACCATTTCGAACAGAATAAAAGTCCAGAAATAAACCCATGCATTTATGGTCAATTAATAACTGACAAAAGACACAAGATGTACAACTGGGGAAACATAACCTGGGAATATATCTGAAGAAACCTAAACACTGATTCAAAAAGATCTATGCTCTGCGATGTTCACTGCAGCCTTATTTACCATAGCCAATATTTGAGAGCTGCCCAACTGTCCGTCAGTAGAGGAATGGGTAAAAACTGTGGTACATTAACACAATGGAATACTCCTCAGATGTAGAAAGGAAGGAAGTGAAGGAAATCTTACCCTCTGGGGCAGCATGGATGGAGCTGGTGAGTATTATGCTAAGTGAAATAAGCCAGGTAGAGAAATACAAATATCTTAGGATTTACTTTACTTATATGTGGGATCTAATCAACAAAATAAACTAACAAAAAAAAAAAAAGAAAGACTCATAGAAACAGAGAAGTGACTGACAGCTGTCAGAGGATAGGGAGGTTGGCTGGGTGAAAAAAGGAAAGGGATTAAGTAAAGAAAAAAACCTCATAGACACAAATAGCACTATGGTGAATACCACAGGGAAAGGTGTTGGTAGAAGAGTGTCCAGCAAGGATAAATGGTGATGGAAGAAGACCTGACTGGGGGTGGTGAACACACAGTATAATGTAAAGATGGTGTATTATAGAATTGTGTACCTGGAAGCTATATAATTTTATTAACCGATCTCACTCCAATAAATTCAGTTAAATAAAAAAAAAAGAAAGAATCCTGACACATGCTGCAACCTGGGTGGAACCTGAAGACATGATGCTCAGTGAAACAAGCCAGTCACAGAAAGACAAATAGTGTGTGATCCCACTCACATGAGGCCTCTGGAGCTGTCAGTCATAGAGACAGAGGTAAGATGGAGGGCACCAGGGGTGGGGAAGGACGATGGGAGCTGTTTAGAGTTTCAGTTGGAGAAAAAGGGACCCTTGATGGAGATGATGGTGGTGACAACTGCACAAAACTACAAACGTACTTACCACCACTGAATTGTGCATAAAAATAGTTAAAATGGTAGATTTTACTGTGATAAACATATCTAAAAATCAAGCAGCAACAACAGCAAAAAAATAGAAAGCCAGGTTTTACAAACAGAACCCTGGTAGGACGTGCTCAGGCTCCCTGAACTCTTGCTCTCACGTGGCCTCCTGACACAGTGGTAAGAGCCTGGTGTCCGAGGGCTGCTCAGCAAACTTGAACAAGCCCTGGTCCCCTTGTGTCTACCTTACAGGTCTATTGAGAGAAGCAAAGGATGCCACGTGTGGGGAGTCACCATTGTGCAGAGAGGGCACACCCAGGCCAGCAACTGCCTTCTCACATCAAGGACAATTGAGCAGCCCCGCAGGGATGGATGCAACCCCGCATGGAACCTGCACCCCCAACAGTCCACGGATCCCCCATGTGAAGAGCCCAGCTGACAAGTGCCAACAGTGCTTAAATGGTGACCTATTTAAAACGGTTATGTGAATACATGTTTTAATATAAGGCAATATATTCCATGTAATAAGTGTGCTATTATAACTCACTAGAGGCCCCATGCACAAAAATTTGTGCACTCGGGGGGGAGGGGAGTCCCTCAGCCTGGCCTGTGCCCTCTCACAGTCTGGGACCGCTCGGGAGATAACGCCCTGCTGGCTTAGGCCTGCTCCTGGGTGGCAGAGGGCAGGCCCAATCCCTAGGTGCAGCCCCTGGTCGGGCTCAGTGCAGGGCCAATTGGGGAGTTGGGGCGCCGCCCCCTGTCATGCACAGAGCAGGGCAGATTGGGAGGTTGCGATGCCACGCTCAGTCAAGCTCAGGGTAGGGCCGATTGGGGGGTTGGGGCACAGCCCCCTGTCATACTCAAGGCAGGGTCGATGGGGAGGTTGCGGCGCCACCCCGTCATGCACAGAGCAGAGCCCATCAGGGGGGTTGGGGCTCCGTACCCTGTCATGCACAGAGCAGGGCCCATCAGGGGGTTGGGGAGCTCCCCCCTGTCACACACAGAGCAGGGCCCATCAGGGGGTTGGGGAGCTCCCCCCTGTCACGCACAGAGCAGGACCCTTCAGGGGGTTGAGGAGCTCCCCCCTGTCACTAAGAGAGTAGGGCCGATAGGGGAGTTGGGGCACCATCCCCTGTCACACTCAGGGCAGGGTGGATCAGCGGGTTTGGGAGCCGCCCTTTATCACCCACAGAGCAGGGCCGATCAGGGGATTGGGGCGCCACCACTCTCATACTCAGGGCAGGGCCGATGTGGAGGTTATGGCTCTACCCCGTTACACACAGAGCAGGCCCATTGGGGTGGGGTTGGGGTGCCGCACCCTGTCACACACAGAGCCGCAGGGCGATCAGGGGGTTTGGGCGCTGCCCCCTGTCACGCTGATCCCGGTGCCAGGAGGCTTCACGGATCCGCTGATCCGGTTGCTGGGAGCATATTACCCTTTTACTATATAGGGTTGAGGCCTGGTGCACAGTTGGGGGCCGGCTGTTTTGCCCTGAAGGGTGTCCTGGATCAGGGTGGGGGTCCCCACTGGGGTGCCTGGCCAGCCTGGGTGAGGGGATGATGGCTGTTTGCAGCTGGTCACACACCCTTCAGGTTGAGGGTCCCCACTGGGGTGCCTGGCCAGCCTGGGTGAGGGAATGATGACTGTTTGCAGCTGGTCACACACCCTTCAGGGTGGGGGTCCCCACTGGGGTGCTTGGCCAGTCTGGGTGAGGGGCTGAGGGCTGTTTTCAGGCTGGGGGTGACTGAAGCTCCCAACCGCTCCTTTTTTCCTTTTTTTTTTTTTTTATTCCGGGCCAGCTTTAGCTTGGGGCTTGGCTCCAGCTCTTAGGTTCTGTGGCTGAAAGTAGATTTCTGGCCTTTGCATACAATGTTGCGATCCTGCTGGCTGAAGTCCAGCTGTATTTGTTACAATGTTTGAAACAGCAGGCTCAGAGGCCTGCAGCCCCAGGCGGGGAATGTTGGTTTCCTCCATCACTGAGTCAAGCAAGCCTCATGTTAGTTTCAAGCTGCCTGGCTGCCGGACGCCATCTTGGCTGACAGTTAATTTGCATATCTCCCTGATTAGCCAATGAAAAGGGTAGCGGTCATAAGCCAATTACCATGTTTCTCTTTTATTACTGTAGATAAGGCTGTGTTGGTGATGAGTCCACTACAGGACATATATTTGAAGAGGATGGAATTGTTCTGTGAGTGTGGTTCTGTTGTAGTTAGTTAGTTTGGTTTAAATTGTTTTCTAATTGATCTTAAAGAGAGTGGAAGGGAGAGAAAAACATTGATGAAATGGCTCCTGGGGAACCAGTGACCTTTTGATGCAAGGGATGATGCTCAAGTAACTGAGCCACTGTGGTCAGAGCAAGGCTGTCAGTGCTTTGCTGTGACTTTAACTTCAACTGAAAATGATACCAAAGTCTAAATGTAAGGCCTTGAGGTTATAATAAGAAAACTCCCTTCTTGGGCACCAACACAGGCACACACACACCCACATTCATACACACCCATTCACAATCATTCATAAACATTGACATTTTCACACATTTACACATGCATGCACATACGCACACACGCACACTCACCTTCACACATGTATACACACACATTCACACATTCATACATTCACACACAGTCACATCCATTCACAGACAAACACATCTGTTGTGAGGGGCCTGTATGTCCGCAGATGGTGTTGGTTCTAGGGTATTCTTTCTGCTCAGTCCTCATATCTGGGACAAAGTCAAGATCGACTTATGAAATTTCATGAATAGTTTCTTTGGATTTCCTCAAACTCCTTCCTGGCATGCCCCTCCCGCAGATGCCGGGCCACTCTGGCAAAGAGCATCACAACAGTACCAAGCCTTAAAAGACAGGAAGATAGGGGAACAGAAAGCTAGTCATGAAACCACAGGACCACTCAGAACTTAAGAAAATGCGGAGCTCTGCAGCATCCTCAGGTCCCATCCTCTCTCTTCTCCATCGCTAATTCTGTTTTCCTTTCTTTCTAGTTGTCTGCTGAGTTGCATCTTCTCTGAGAGAAGAGAAACAAGTGGGAACCCTGCCACTGGCTGAGGGAGGGAAATGCTGCAGCCTGGCTCCCTCCTCAGGATGTTCCCATGAGAGCACAGGCCGCCCAGAAGGCTCCCTCCCTGTCTCCTTTCACATGACTCTCCATGGACACCTCGGCGCTGTGGGACTCAGATGGAGGACCACGTTTTCAAAAGAGCACAGGTCACGGGCAGCAGCAGGATAGCAAAGGCAGATGGAAGCACCAGTGAGAGTAGCAAAGATGCGGGATAGTTACTGACATTTACTATGTGTCGGTTAATAGTAAGGGATCATGCCGAAACGGGTTTGGCTCAGTGGATAGAGCGTCCGCCTGCGGACTGAAAGGTTCCAGGTTCGATTCCGGTGAAGGACATGTACCTGGGTCGCAGGAAGCGACTGATCGATGGTTCTATTTCATCGATGTTTCTGACTCTCTATCTCTCTCCCTTCCTCTCTGTAAAAAATCAATAAAATATAAAAAAAAATAGTAAGGGATCAAGAGATATAAAGGAAGAACATTATGGAAATGATTTTATTATCAAAGCTGCAGATACATTAGGACATCTTCTGATTGCTGTGTCACATTCTTTGAGAATAATGGCGTTTGGGTTTGCTTCTTAAATAAAGTCCATATCCCATGTTATGGTGAAGGTGTCTCTTACTGACCACAGAATTTCTTTATGAACTATTAATATTTCTATTAATATACAGAATTTCATTTATAAACAGAAAACAGATATTCGTTCCCTCTATGAAGCTATTTGTTATTAAATGCTGATACTTTAACTTTTGAATCTGTGATCAGGCACCTGAAGCAGGAATACAGATAGTGCACCAGGAAGCTTCAGCCAGGAGTACGTCCCTCACTTATAAATAAAATGTCAATATTCTGGTTATAAAACTGCCCTAAAGCAAAAATACTAATATGCACATAGACTATCAACAAAAGTAACTGTATTAATTGAAACAATAATTTCTAAGATTTTTAGTTTTATTTTAGTAGACTTTTTCTATATTTCTTACACTCTAAATATTCTATATCTACCCAGTTTGTTTTATGATCTATCAACTTACCAACTACTTCCACAATCAGGACCCCTTCTGAGTCTTCTGCCTCCTCTCTCTCTTGCCTCAAAACCATAATTCTCAGTCAGCTTCCCTCAGACCTCCTCCCAAAAATCAGTGAAATAGGAGATGCTGACAGGAATGTAAAGAAATGGATCCGGGTTTTGCTCTATGCAGTGCTGAGGACCTTCTTCTTCTGAGACCCCCTGGTAATGGCCCAGAAATCTTTCTGAGTGCAACCTGCCTGCGCTTGTCCACCTAGAACACTCTATAGTCTCAACAACCCCTAGAAAGCACAGGAGGTCATGAAAGTGAAGAACCCTGAAACTGACGTTTTGTTAGTTTTCATGGTGAAAACCCCTGTGAGTGTGTTATGTGTAAACTAGAGGCCTGGTGCATAAGTTTGTACATGGGTGTCTGGCCTGCTGCGGGAATGGTATGTGGGATGTTGGCTGGCCAGCCCCACCCCAGATTGGAAGGGGAGGGCAGCATACTTGAGCCGGGCTTTTGGCAGGCAGGCCCTGCCCCCTGGTCAAACTCCCAGTCTAACTCCCACTTGAGGGGACAGTTTGCATATTAGCCTTTTATAGTATAGGCTGTGTTGACACTGCAAAATATGAAGCCAGTGAGAACTGTATCAAACATGCACACAGTCAAACCTCATTAAAGCCTTCTAAACCAACAACAGAGTTGTGAACAATCTGACCTCGGCTAATTTGTGTGCTTCCTATCCCACTGCTCCCCCACCCTGTCCTGTCCACTGTCAGTTTCTCCTGTCACTTCTGTGTTCTTTCAAAATAGTAAGCACCCGCCTACCTCAGAGGCTTTTGCTGGGAAAAGAATGGAAGTATAGCATGAGGGCAGGACAGCCTGGGCTTGGTACTGGCTTCACAAATGACTAGCTATGGACTAAGGGTAATTTGTTTTCTTCATGTTTTTTTTTAATTTTTAAAATGTATTTAGTAATTTTAGAGAGAGAGAGAGGAAAGGAGAGAGAGAGAGAGAGAGAGAGAGAGAATGAAACATAAGTTTTTCCATTTATTTATGCATTGATTAATTGATTCTTCATGTACCCTGACTGAGTATTGAACCCATAACCTTAGCATACCTGGATGACACTCTTAACTAACTGAACTATCTACGCAAGACCAAGGGTTAAGTCTTGACCTTCCATTTCTCAGTCCACTAATCTGTAAAAACGGATAGCAGAAATGGGGTGGTGAGACTAGAACAGTACCTGGCATATAGTAAGCACTCAATAAATATTAGTTGCTGCTGCTATTACTATTATTTTACTTCATAAAATATATTATTTTCAAGTAAGCCTTTTCTATTTCTTTCTCCCATCTAGATGTGTGCCTCCTTCAGTTTTCATGGCACTTTATATCTCTCCTTTATAGAATTTGCAATAATTTTCATTAGACCATTATCTGTAAAATAATTTGTTTAATATCTGCCTGCCTTCTCTTCTGTTTCCCACTAAACTATAAGCTCCATTAAAGGAATCCTTGTGTCCAGCACATTCCTGACCTATAGAAAGGGTTCAATAAATAATTTTTTAAATGCATAAACCCCACAACAAAATGAAAAGACAACCCACTGAATGGAAGAATATAATCACAAATGATACATCTAATAAGGGGTTAATATTTAAAATTGATGCAAAATTTATGAAACAACACAAAAATACAAATATTCAAATTGTATAATGGAAAAATAAATCTTCATATAAAGTTTCCCAAAAGGTAGTAGAAATGGCTCAGAGACATTGAAAAGATGCTCAGCATCAGTAATCATCAGAAAATGTAAATTAAAACCACAGTGAGCCCTGGGAGGTGTGGCTGAGTTGGTTGAGTGTGTCCCATGCACCAAGAGGTCCCCAGTTTGATTCCCAGTTGGGGTACGTGCCCAGATTGCTGCTCCATCCAAGGCATGCGGCATGCAGGAGGCCACCATTGGATGTTTCTCTTTCTCACTCTCCCTTCTTCTGTCTCTAAAATCAATAAAAACATATATTTTTAAAAACTATTTTAAAAAGACATAATAAGATATCACCTCATACTTGCCAGAATGGTTATCGTGAACAAATCAACAAATTACAGGTGCTGGCAAGGATGTGGAAATAAAAGAACCCTAGTACACTGCTGGTGGTAATTCAGATTGAAGCAACCATTATGAAAAACAGTATGGAGTTTCCTCAAAAAATTAAAAATGGAACTTCCATTTGAACCATTGTTGCCATGAGACTCTGTTTCTGAGAGCAATTTCCCTTCCTGTAAGACTGCTGAAAATGTGACTAATCTGGACTACAGTGAACTAATTCTCAAAATAAATAAAACATGATTTTCTAAAGAAAGGGAGGCTTTAGAATATAAGCTTATAATTAAGCCAGGAAATGTTGAACTATGTGAGTATCAACACCAGGAAGAACATCAATCCTGCAATGTGTAACTTGTTCACTAGATATCTGTGCTAACTTACAGTCTGTGACTAAAGATAAAACATGAAAATAGCTTTGATAGCCCTGATTAGGATATAAACAGCATTGCTTTCTACTTGTTTGTAATACCAGCAGTGTTATTAACGTTGTTCATTCAAGTATTTCTTAAACACACCAATTTAAATAAAATAATACGAAGTCGAAGAACAGGTGCTTTAACTGTCTGAGGGATGCTGAGTTTTGAGACTCATTTATAATTTTTACAAAGTCAACTAAATGAATTTCAATATGATTTAATGTCCTAAATTTTTAAAACGCCATATTAAGATTCTACTTATATATAGGGTAGATTTTGAGGATCAATTTTTATTGTTTTAAAGAAATTTCACTTGAATTACCACATCTTTTAAGAGTTGCTCTTCACAGCAAGCAAGTAGAGTTGGTGTTATCTACAGGTTAGTGTATTTTTCCATGTATAAGATGTCCCTATGTATAAGACACCCCCCATTTTTCCAACCCCAAATTAAGAAATCAATATTTTAGTGGTTTTTCTCTTAAGGCCTTCTTCTTTTTTGGCATCTGAAGGAGTTGTTCTTCCTGTTTTCTCCACGGTCTGATCATACACTCAGTGGGAGGAGGTCCAAAGTGTCTCTCTGCAGCCCTATTTCCATGTTCTTTTGCATAGCTCATTACATTCAGTTTGAATTTTTCAGAGTAAGACAATTGCTTACCAGTATTTATCTTTTTATTTTTTGTCATCTTTATGGGCTCAGAATGCTCTGGTCCCGGTTGCGTCTGCGCACTCTCCACCCCCACCTTCAATGGCATCAGCTGACGTCAGTAACAGTAAGGCTCATGATTAGAGGAAGCCTGTTTGACAGGGTATGAACAGCTACGCACCTGTGTGGCTCCCTCCTCGGCTGATTTTTCTTGTATAAGACCCCCCTTAATTTTCAGTCTAATGATTTTAGAAAAAAATAGTGTCTTATGCATGGAAAAATATGGTACATTGTCTGACTGGGGTCCTGAGAGCTACTGTGTTCCAGGGCTAGACTGGACCCCTGACCAACCTCCCAGGCATCCTCACTTTCCCTTGGTATCTTCCCCATTTTACAACTCCGCTGTGAAGAGGAAGCGTTTGGGATTTGTTTGACAAGATGTTCACTGAACACTTCTCTTCAATCCTCTGGTTTTCACAGTACCTCCAGATCTCTCTCCTTGTCAAAATCTGAAAATGTGAGTGAAAGGGATGTCCTTAAAGTTGTGTCAGACGGACCTGTCACCTTTTGGACTTAATGTCATTTATCTCTGTTCCCTTGAATACCACACAGTATTCATGTGCACCCTAAAATAATGGAAATTCACTGTTAGCAGTGGAAGGCGGGGAATGCCTGAGCTTTAAAAAAGAAAAATAACGCACTATGGCTTCAGATGTGAGCCGGATGGAAAGAGGTTCAGTATAGGAGCAATCATGACGGTGGACTTTCTCCTGCCAGCAGCACTCTCACTTGTCCCTGTCTATAGCAACCTTGGAATTTGAGGGGGAATAGTAACTGGGCAGAAAATAGACTTACCTGGGGTGTCTGTCCTTCAACTCATACCATTGTGCTGGGTAGGAGGAGACAGGCATGTAAGGAAACTTTTGGGAAAATAACTAGTTTCACCTCCATCCAAAAAGTGCCTACTTAGGAATATGCTTTGGACTAATTTGTCAATGTCTGATATCAGAGTCTTTTTCTCCTTTCAAAATTATTGCAAACCCCAAAGAGTTTTATTAAGTTAAATGAAAACTAAGAAGTTGTCTAAATCACAAGAATGCATAATCACCCACTCTATTAGCCACCATAGTGATATCATTACATGTCATGTAGCCTCTGGAAAATTCCAGGAAAAATGTACAGAACTTCTTAGTATTGCTGTGAAAATAGTATGGCCTCACAGCCCTCCAAAAAGGTCTCAGGAACTCTGTTTTCCCCTTTCCACATTTTAAGGACAGTCACTTTAAAGAGCTACATGTATAACTAGAACAAAATTTGAAAACCTGAAGCACAACATCTTGTTTTTCCTCTTGGCTTTGTGAAAAGGATTTTTGAAAATTTAGAGACCAGCCTGGCTGGTGTGGCTAAGTGGTTGAGCATTGACCCATGAACCTATGGTACCTATTTGCTTTGTTTAGCAATGAACAGGGTATTTTGATTTTCTGAATTGTATACATCATCCCATTCGATTGAATGACTATCCCATTGATTTTGATCATACTTGTTATCATAGCACATTCTTCTGTACTTGGGAAACAGAACAGCATAATTATCCTAAATTGTTTTAGTGGCCACAGATAATGGCATTCCTGTTGACTCAGTGGTCCTCAGACCAGGAGAGTGCAATTACTCTAAATTACCTTGATGGGATAATGAGTTTCTGGCAACTCAGTGGTCTCAAGACCCGAGGGATTTAGATAAGGTGTTTCTGTCAATTCAGTGACCCCGAGACCCAAAACTATAATTAACATGCTTAAATCTGCTTCTGTAAACTGCTTTTTTTGCAAACCAGGTTCCTCATTCCAAACCTTGAGATCACAATACCTTTGTAGTCTTTGCCTATATAAATTTGGTTTTGCCACCATCTTATCTTATCACTATGAGATTTGGGAAATGGCGCCTCATAGTCCCGGATTGCAATAAATGTGACTCTTTAATTTGACTTCTTGAGGCGTCCTTCTGTGATTCATGGGGTACATTACAACAGAACCAAGAGGCTACCAGTTTGATTCCTGGTCAGGGCACATGCCTGGGTTGCAGGCTCGAGCCACACCATGGTCATGCAGGAGGCAGCCAATTGATATTTCTCTCTTATCAATATTTCTATCTCTCTATCCCTCTCACTTCCTCTTTCACTAAAAACAACAAAAATATTTTTAAAAAGAAAATTTAGTGACCAAATGAGTATTAGCAGAGAACAAGGTGCAATGAGGACTTGTCCCTAGCCTAGAAGATATTGGTGAATCCAGGAGATTGAAAGGAATTTGAAATGCATGCAAGAGACCAGGCGTGTTGAGAAAAAAATCACTGCTTCTGCCCTGAGAAGGCAGAAAAGGAGGCGTTGCTATGGTTTAGAGTCAGCTGCCTCAATCACCAAACCGAGTGTCTCTGCAGACTGAGTTGATCAGAAGACAAACAATAGTGTCCTTTTCCTCGCTTCCCAGATTTGGAGGGATCAAGGACCACCTGGAAATCCTGTGCCATAGCACTCAAATGTAAGGCAGAAAATCACCTGGTTAGCTCAGTGTCCTGGAAATGTGGGTCGTTCTCTGCCTGAGCTTTAGCAGATCTGGAATCCCAGTTTGCCCTGCAGCATCAGATCAAGACTCTGTTCAGGGCTCCCTCAGCCTCCAGGAGGTGAGGGATTTCCCAAACATCAGTCTCTTGAAGCCTGAGTGAAAAGGGAAGTATGGACATTAAAATAGTTAAAACTTCAAAATATTTCAAAGTACAGCATGTGGATCCCTTTCTACTCTGCTCCCAGGTTTATTGATGTTTCAAAAAGCAAGATACTTGAAGACTGCTTCCTCCCTGATTCTTTTATGAACTACAGCCTTGTTGCATTCCCCAACTCAACCAGGCATGTGGAAGTCAAAATAAATGTTGACAGAGCAGATGTAGGTATAACAAGGGCAAGGAATGACCTCTGAATTTTCCTCAAGGCTTGAGAGGAGTTTGTGAGAGAGCCTAATCCCCTGTCCATGCAACAGGCATTAACGTGAGCTGAGAGTAAATGCAGCATGGCCACCATAATGCCACCAGACACAAAGAATTTCACAGTGCACATTTCACATTTCACAGATCAAATCAAATCTGAACTTTCTAAATGCATATTCATCTGAGCTTAAGAATGTATAGGGTTTTGGAAAGAAGGTGAACCAAAAGGTATTACCTATGAAATGCTACAGTTGATTCACAGGCCAATTAGAAATGGCAAAGAATGGACAATATATAAGTATAATAATACACCCAAAAGATTAAGAAGACTTGAAAATCCCAAATAACAGAGCATAATAATGGAATTTCAAAAAGATAAGATAAAGTGTTTTGTTGTGTGTAACTGGACCTATTTAAAGAATATAATCTCTTAATTAATTATGTCTAGTTAATTGCTTAGTTTTTCTGCTCATTTATATAAAAATGTTATGTTACATACACTTCTAAATTTATTTAATGCAAATTTTGTATATTTATTATCTGTACAAAAATAGCATGATTATGTACTATTTTTAAGCATAAGAGAGAGAAGAAGAAAATCAGCTTTAGGAATCTGTCTGTGTTTGCATGTTTAACTTTGGATTTAGAATGTAAATGGTGTACAAATAAAAGCAAGTTTTAAAATTCTGTCTTCACAATTATTACAGCTTGTGGGGATTCAGTAGACTTCTCACTGGCTCATTAGTGGTGCTTATGAAACAAGAGCATTTGAAAGAGGAAGGAGCAGCTGTTTGGAAATGCAGAGAGAGAGATTAGAACAGAAATGCAGGTAAAATATGGGCACTTTGAAAATAATTGTAGTGACATCAAAGAGGTAAAATTTAAACATTATTTAAAAACACCTTCCAAACTGCTTTAAAACTCCAGGATCCTGAGACAATAATGAGTTTATGCATCAGCTCCTCCAAAAGTAATTGAAATGTGAACTCTATCTGTTACTCATTTAAAACTCCACCCCATTGCTGAGTAAGAAAGTAACTCCTCTTCAAGAACTTATATGCATATATACCTAAGCCATGGACACAGACAATAGCGTAGTGAAGGCGGGTGTAGGGTGGAGAGGGTCGTGTGGGTACAAGGGGACATCTGTAATACTTTCAACAGTAAAGATACATTTTTTAAAAAAGAGTCAGCACTTTAAAACTACTAAGAGAGAGTCACTAGGGCAGTGATGGCGAACCTTTTGAGCTCGGCCTGCCAGCATTTTGAAAATCCCTAACTTAACTCTGGTGCCATGTCACATATAGAAATTTTTTGATATTTGCAACCACAGTAAAACAAAGACTTATATTTCTGATATTTATTTTATATATTTAAATGCCATTTAACAAAGAAAAACCAATCAAAAAAATGAATCCGCATGTCAGAGGTTTGCCATCACTGCACTAGGGCCATCAGTGTTTTGATTAATGAATTAAAGAATGTCTTGCATAAAGGAACATTGTCTAATGCCGCTATAAGCTACCTTATATGTGGAAGAAAGACAAATGGGGTAATAAAGGAAAAAAGATTCTTTTTTAAAAAATTTCAGGAAAGTGATATTTTTTTACATGTTCTTCATATATGAAAATATGTTTTAAATATTGTAATTGCATTCAAATATGACTTCAAAAATAGATTTTCAACTTTACTCTCTTGTGCTATTTGAATTTCTCTCTTTTGAATTCAACCAAAACTCCACATTTCTGGAATTCAATTCTGCTGTTTCTGACTCTAAATTCTTTAAAACTATTTGTTTTTCTGAACTTATAGCACCTTACTTCTTCCATGGCAGAGTATGACTTTAATTATGTGACACGTAACCAAAAAAGTAATCAGGTTGGCTTTGTGACATTTTTGAGGGTGGAAAAAAGACATTACCATATAGTTCAACCTTGAATGCAGCAGTGAGACTTATATAGATGTTGACACAAATGTATGTCGGTAAAAATCTCTTCAAACATAAATAACTTTCTATATGATTCTGTCTGAGGATCCATTCATGCACATCCTGAGGACAAGCATTCCAGAGTATGGCCACGCAGATGGAGAATCACTTGTTGCCGCATTACATGAGTTTCAAAATCTGAAAGGTGCTAAGTAATCTAATTGAGAAGCCAAGATGGAAATTTCCATCTATACAATAATATTCATATCTTGGCTCTTTGGTTTGAATGATGCAGATTTTCTTGTTCTTTTTTGTTTGGCGGGGAGGTCATTGAAACTTGAAGCTGGAACGGTAGGGCTGAGGTCAGCCCGACTATAGTTATCTGGTTAACACAAGACAAAAACTTACCTGAGAATGGAGCATAGAAATAATAAGGGGTGTCAAAATCATAAAACAAGAAACCCACTACACATGCATATATTTGAACCTCAGAGTAAAATGAATCCTGAATCTAGTCAGTCCTGAATTTTTATTATTGTGAACCATATTCCACCCCTCCCCCCAAATCATATCTCTGGGTTTTCTGTCACTTTCTATGAATAAATAATGAATAATAGAATGGCTTATTGTTATTTTCTCCCTACAAAAAGAACATGAGCCCTAACCAGGTTTGGCTCAGTGAATAGAGGGTCGGCCTGTGGACTGAAGGGTCCTAGGTTCGATTTGGTCAAGGGCATGTACCTTGGTTGTGGGCACATTCCCAGTAGGGGGTGTGCAGGAGGCAGCTGATGGATGTTTCTCTCTCATTGATGTTTCTAGCTCTCTATCCCTCTCCCTTCCTCTCTGTAAAAAATCAATAAAATATATTTTTTATAAAAGAGCATGACATTTTTATTTATTGTCTTTCTTACACAGTAAAGTTAAAGACTGGATGAATGAAGTCATGACTTTAGATTTGACTGAAGAACTAGGATTGGTGAGGTTTAATGCTCATTATATATTACTAGAGGCCCATTGCATGAAATTAGTGCACGGGGGTGGGGAGGGTTGTCCCTCAGCCTGGTCTGCACCCTCTCGCAATCCGGGACTCCTCAGGGGATGTCCAGCTGCTGATTTAGGCCCAATCATTTTGGCGGCGGCTTCCTGAGTTCTCTATGTGGTGAACTCTGTCTTAACAGCCAAGTCTAGTTAAATGTAATAAGATCTTGGGAGGTCCTTCCCTGAGCTTCCTGGGGAGTCACCCTGCAGAATCCTCAACCCAGTATAAGGTGGCATCAAGTCACAGAACTAAGGTCACAATGGTAAGACAGGTCATAGAGGTAACCTAATCCAATCCAGATCAGCCAGGTAGACCAATGTAAATCATTGAATGAACATTTTTTCAGCACCAACAAACCCCAGACCCTCTACAGAATGTACAGAAAGTGAAAAAGATAAATGCTTATACACATCATTGCCTTTTATTACAAAGCTTAGTTTTGGAATTAGGAATTTAATCCTAATAGATTGATTTTTTTTCAAGCATTTCAAGTTAGAGATTCAGTTTATCACCATTTTCTTACATCTTATTCATTTTAAATTATTGTACTATACACTTAGTGTATATTAATATGCAAGCATGCCTGAGATTCACTGTGTGTCTTTGTTCTGCTAAAATTGTCATTACACCAATACCTCACTTTATTAATTTTTCTAGCTGCAGTATTTCTTCTCAAAGCAGTCTTGCCTCTTGGTTGTCCATATAACATCTATAATCATAAAAGCGTAATATGCTAATTAGACTGGACATCCTTCTATACAATCTTCTGGACAAAGCCGTGGCTACAAGGGAAGCCTAGGTCCAGGGCACCTGCTGGCAGTTGGAGGGAAGCCCGGTTCCTAGGTGCCACAGGGAACCAATGCTCACAGCCAGGAGAAGGAAGACCACACTTGCATGAATTTCATACATTGGGCCTCTAGTTTAGAATAAGCTCAGTAGGCTCCATTAATAATAATAATAATAATAATAATAATAATAGTAATAAATTTTGAATATCTTAAATAAAGATGAGTAATTTACATTAATACAATAATGTTTTCTCATATAGAAGTACATTTATTGCTCCATTTATTTATTTATTTTTTTAAAAACCTGGAACACCTTTAATAAGATTCATTTATAACTATATTTTCTCCTTAAAGTATATCAATTAAAAATATCTTCTAACACTTATATGTGGTTATGTAAGAATGCTGATTGATTTTGTTTGTATACATATGTACCCAAATATCATTGCCACATTTTCTTATTACTTCTAATGAATTTTCTTTTATCTTAGTTTTTCCTTTTTCTGCTGCTTAAGGCCACCAGTACATTTAACAGAATCAATGATACCAGATGTAAATGCATCATATCTTATTTTAAAAGAATATTTTTATTGTCTTATTATTCTGGACAATATTTGTTATATTTTTTAAATACACATTACAACACTAATGATATATTTTTCTACACCTAATTTTTTTATCAGATAATGGTTGATTTGTTGATGATAACCATCGGACAGGCGTGAGGTGATATCTTACTGTGTCTTTTTAAAATATTTTTTTAAATATGTTTTTGTTGATTTTAGAGACAGAAGAAGGGAGAGTGAGATCGAGAAACATCCAATGGTGGTCTCCTGCATGCCACATGCCTTGGATGGAGCTGCAACCTGGGCACATGCCCCAATTGGGAATCAAACTGGGGACCTCTTGGTGCATGGGACAACTCTCAACCAACCCAGCTACACCGGCCAGGGCTCACTGTGGTTTTAATTTATATTTTCTGATGATTACTGATAATGAGCACCGTTTTAAAGTCTCTGGGCCATTTCTATATCCTCTTTGGAAAACTGTATATGCAGGTTTATTTTTCCATTTTATAATTTAAATATTTGTATTTTTGTGTTGAGTTTCATATCTGAATAAATTTTAAATATTAGCCCTTATTAGATGTATCATTTATGATTATATTCTTCCATTCAGTGAGTTGTCTTTTCATTTTGTTGCAGGGTGTATGCATTTAACAAATATTTATTGAACTCTTTCTATAGGTCAGGAGTGTGCCAGACACAAGGGTTCCTTTAATGGAGCTTATCCTTTAGTGGGGAACAGGGATGTTGCACTCAGGAAGGTTTCTGGGCCATTATCAGCGGGTCTCAGAAGAAGGACCTCAGAACTGCATAGAGCAAAACCCGGATCCATTTCTTTACACTCCTGTCAGCATCTCTTATTTCCCACACTGAGTTTTGGGAGGAGGTCTGAGGGAAGGTGGCTGCGAATTATGGTTTTAAGGCAATAGAGGAGGCAGAAGGCTCAAAAGGGGTCCTGAATTTGGAAATAGTTGCAAAGTCGAAAGATCATAAAACAAACTCAAACAAATTCAAAAGTTAAAGTATCATCATTTAATAACAAATGGCTTCCTGGAGGTAACTAATTTCACTTAAGTTTTCTGTTTTTAAATGAAAGGAATTCTGTATATTAATAGAAATATTAATATTTCATAAAGAAATTCTCTGGTCAGTAAGAGACACCTTTACCACAACATGGGATGTAGACTTTGTTTACAAAGCAAACCCAAACACCGTTATTCTCACAGGAATGTGACACAGCAATCAGCAGATGTCTCAATGGATCTGAAGCTTTTTTTTTTTTTTAATATATTTTATTGATTTTTCACAGATAGGAAGAGACAGGGACAGAGAGTCAGAAACATCGATGAGAGAGAAACATCGATCAGCTGCCTCCCGCACATCCCCCACCGGGGATATGCCCGCAACCCAGGCACATGCCCTTGACCGGAATCGAACCCGGGACGCTTCAGTCCGCAGGCCGACGCTCTATCCACTGAGCCAAACCGGCTTCGGCTGGATCTGAAGCTTTGATAATAAAATCATTTCCATAATGCTCTTCCTTTATATCTCTTTGTCTCTTACTACTAACCGACACTTAGTAAATATGAGTAACTATCCCGCCTTCTTTGTTACTCTCACTGGTGCTTCCATCTGCCTTTCCTATACTGCCGCTGCCCGTGGCCTGTGCTGTTTGGAAAATGAGGTCCTCCATCTGAGTCCCACAGCACCGAGGTGTCCATGGAGATTCATGTGAAAGGAGACAGGGAGGGAGCCTGCTGGGCGGCCTGGGCTCTCATGGGAACATCCTGAGGAGGGAGTCAGGCTGCAGCATTTCCCTCCCTCAGCCAGTGGCAGGGCTCCCACTTTTCTCTCTTCTCTCAGAGAAGATGCATCTCAGCAGACAACTAGAAAAGAAGGGTAAACAGAATTAGCGATGGAGAAGAGAGAGGATGGGATCTGAGGATGCTGCAGAGCTCCGCATTTTCTTAAGCTCTGAGTGGTCCTGTGGTTTCATGACTAGCTTTCTGTTCCCTTGTCTTCATGTCTTTCAATGCTTGTTACCTGAGTGGCCTGGCATCTGCTGGAGGAGCACACCAGGAGGGAGTTGGGGGAAACCCAAGGAAACTGTTGATGAAATTTCTTAAGTAGACCTTGACTTTGGCCAAAATCTGCGGACTAAGTCGGATGAACACCCTGTGGCCGTCACCATGTATGGACATGCCATCCCTCACAACAGAGGTGTGTGTGTGTGTGTGTGTGTGTGTGAATGGATGTGACCTTGTGTGAATGTATGAATGTGTGAATGTGTGAGTATACATGTGTGAAGGTGAGTGTGTGTGTGTGTGTGTGCATGTTCATGCATGTGTGAAAGTCAATGTCAATGTTTATGAATGATTGTGAATGGGTGTGTATGAATGTGGGGCTGTGTGTGCCTGTGTTGGTGCCCAAGAGGGGATTTTTTTCATTATAACCTCAAGGCCTTACATTTAGACTTGGGTCACATTTTCACATGAAATTAAACCAAGTCACACAAAACACTGACAGCCTTGCCCTGACCACAGTGGCTCAGTTGCTTGAGCATCATCCCTTACATCAAAAGCTCACTGGTTCCCAAGGAGCCATCGCATCAATGTTTCTCTCTCCCTTCCACTCTCTCTAAGATCAATTAGAAAACAATTTAAACCAAACTAACTACCTAACAACAACAAAATGACACTGACAGAAAAATTCCATTCCCTTCTAATGTGTGTCCTGTGGTGGACTCATCACCAAGACAGCCTTATTAGTTATAATAGCACATTAATTACATGGAATCAATTTTCTCATATTAAAACATGTATTCACATAATCATTTTAAATAAGTCACCATTTTAAGCCCTGTTGGCACTTGTCAGCTAGCCTCTTCAGGTGGGGGCTCCATGGACTATTGGGGTTGCAGGCTCCATGCAGGGTTCCATCCAACACCTGCGGGGCTGCTCAGGTGTCCTCAATGTGAGAAGGCATTTCCTGCCCTGGGTTTGAACCTACTCTGCACAATGGTGAATCCCCACACGTGGCATCCTTTGCTTCTCTCAATAGGCCTCCCTGTAAGGTAGACACAAGGGGACCAGGGCTTGTTCAAGTTTGCTCAGCAGCCCTCGGACACCAGGCTCATCTCACCACTGTGTGACAGGAGGCCACGTGAGAGCAAGGGTTCAGGCAGCCTGAGCATGTCCTACCAAGGTTCTGTTTGTGAAACCTGGCCTCCTAGTTTTGTTATTGTTGTTGTTGCTGTTAGATTTTTTTAATATTTTTATCACAGTAAAATATACACAATGAAATTTACCATTTTAACTATTTTTTTATGCACAATTCAGTGGTGGTAATTAAGTTCATAGTGCTGTGCAGCTGTCACCACCATCATCGCCATCAATGCTCCAATCTTCTCCAACTGAAACTCTTTCCCCACTAAACAGCTCCCCATTCTCCTTCCCCAGCCCTGGTGCCCTCCATCTTATCTCTGTCTGTATGACTGACAGCTCCAGAGGCCTCATGTGAGTGGATCACGCAGTATTTGTCTTTCTGTGACTGGCTTGTTTCACTGAGCAGCATGTCTTCAGGTTGCAGCATGTGTCAGGATGTTCTTTCTTTCTTTTTTTATTTAACTGAATTTATTGGGGTGAGATTGGTTAATAAAATTATATAGCTTCCAGGCACACAATTCTAAAATACACCATCTGTATATTGTACTGTGTGTTCACCACCCCCAGTCAGGTCTCCTTCCATCACCATTTATCCTTGCTCGACCCTCTTCTACCAACACCTTTCCCTGTGGTAATCTCCATACTGCTGTCTGTGTCTATGAGGTTTATTTTCTTTGCTTAATCTCTTTCCCTTTTTCACCCAGCCCCACAACCTCCCACCCCTCTGACAGGTGTCTATTTGTTTTCTGTATCTATGTGTCTGTTTCTATTTGTTTTTTGTTAATTTTGTTGATTGGATCCTACATATAAGTAAATCCTAAGTTATTTGTATTTCTCTAACTGGCTTATTTCCCTTAGCATAATACTCACCAGCTCTATCCATGCTGCCCCAGAGGGAAAGATTTCCTTCTCTTTCTTCCTTTCTACAGCTGAGTATATTCCATTGTGTTAATGCACCACAGCTTTTATCCACTCCTCTGCTGATGGGCAGTTGGGCAGCTCCCAAATATTGGCTATGGTAAGTAAGGCTGCAGTGAACATAGCGGAGCATAGATCTTTTTGAATCAGTGTTTAGGCTCCTTCAGGCTATCTTTCCCCCATTGTAGATTCTTGTGTCTTTTGTCAATTAATTGACCATAAACAAATGGGTTTATTTCTGGATTTTTATTCTATTCCAATGATTGATATGTCTGTTTTTATGGCATGACCATGTATTATTTTATTACTATGGCCTTGTAGTATAGTTTGATACCAAGTAGTGTGATTCCTCCAACTTTGTTCTTCTTTTTCATGATTGCTGTATTTTTTGTTGTTGTTCCATATATATTTTTGAAATATTTTTGTTGCTTTGTGAACTTCACCATTGGTATCTTGATAGCAATAGTGTTTCATATATAGATCGCTTTGGTTAGTATGGACATTGTAATGATGAAAATTCTTCTGATCCATAAACATAGTATATGATTTCACTTATTTGTATCTTCTTCAATCTATCTTTCTTTCTTCCTCTCTTTTTTTCTTTCTTCCTCTCTTTTTTTCTCTCTTTCTTTCTTTCTATCTTTCTTTCTTTCTTTCTTTCTTTCTTTCTTTCTTCCTTCCTTCCTTCCTTCCTTCCTTCCTTCCTCCCCTCCTTCCTTCCTTCCTCCCTTCCTTCCTTCCTTCCTTCCTTCCTTCCTTCCTTCCTTTCTTTCTTTCTTTCTTTCTTTCTTTCTTTCTTTCTTTCTTTCTTTCTTTCCTTCCGTTTCTGTTAATCCTCATTGGAGGATATTTTTTCATTGCTTTTCTAGAGAGAGTGGAAGTGAAGAAGAGAAGGAAGAGGAGAAGTAGGAAAGAGAGTGGGAGGGAGAGAGAACCAATGATGTGAAAGAGAGTTGGATTGGGATGGAAGCTGCTGCTGAGGTATGTGCTCTTGACACAGTATGGTGCCCTTGACCCTTCAGTGCTTGGGAAGGCACTCTAACCTTTGAGCCACACCCACCAGCTATTCATTTTCTTGCTTCAGTATCTTATAATTTTTCAAGTACAGGTCTTTTAAGTCTTTGGTTAAATTTATTTATAGGTATTTTATTTTTGTGGATGCAAACACAATTGTAAATCTGATTGTCTTCTTAGTTTAGCTTTTGATAGTTCATTATTGGTGTATAAAAATGCAACTGATTTCTGAATATATACTTTTTATCCTGTTAATGTAATGAATTCATTGATCAGTTCTGACAATTTTTTTGTGGCATCTTTTTGGTTCTCTATGTACAGTATTATGTCATTTTCAAATAATGACAGTTTTACTTCTTCATTACCAGTACAAATGCTTCTTATTTTTTCTTTTTTTTCTAAATGCTGTGGTATGACTTTGAGTATTATTTTGAATAAGAGTGGTGAAAGTGGTAAGGTCTTGTTCCTTATATTAAGGGAATCACTTTTACTTTTTGTCCATGTAGTATGATATTGCCATATAGATTTGTCATATATGACCTTTACTGTGTTGAGGTATATTCCCTCTATTCACAGAATGCTGAGAGCTTTTGTAATAAATGGGCACTGGGTTTTGTCAAGTGCCTTTTCTGCCTCTATTGATATGATCATGTAATTTTATTCCTTATTTTATTTAATCTGTGTCATTTTTATAGATTTGCAGATATTGTACCACTCTTGCATATCCCAGTAATAAATCCCACTTGATCATGGTGTTTAATCTTCCCAATGTATTGTTGGATCCAGTTTGCTAGTATTTGTTGAGGGTCTTAGCATGTATGTTCATCAGGGATATAGGCCCATCGTGTTTTTTTTTTAGTGTCTCTGATTTTAGAATTAAGATAAATATTGGCCTCATAAAATGAGATTGTCAGTCTTCCCTTGTTTTGAATAGTTTGAAAACAACCGGTATTAATTCTTCTTTGAATATTTGGTAATATTCACCTATAAAGCCATCTAGTTCAGCATTTTTGACTTTGGGGATTTTGTGTCACTGCTTCAATTTCATTAGTTGCAGTAGATCCATTAAGATTTCCTTCCTCTTCCTGATTGAGTTTTGGAAGATTGTATATTTGTTGCAATTGATCCATTTTGTTCAGATTGTTCAATGTTGGCATATAGTTGTTTTTAACGTTTTCTTACAATCCTTTTTATTTCTGTGTAATCAGTTGTTACTGTCTTCTCTTTCATTTCTGAATTTATTAGCTGGAATCCTCACTTTTGCTTTTCTTGATGAGTCTGAATTAAGGTTTGTTAATTGTGTTTTTTTTATTATTTTGTTGTTGTTAATTATCACTACAGGATATTTTTTCCCATTACTTTTTTTTGAAAGTGTGGATGGGATTGTGGGAGAGGAGGAGAAGTAGGTGGAGAGGCTGAGAGATAGAGAAAGAGAGAGAGAGAGTAATTTCAATTGGTTAATTGGTTCCCTCACTCCTGTGAGAGAGACACATCAGTCAGTTCTCTTCTGCACATACCCAAGTAGGGTCAGCAATTGAGCCTGCATGCCAGGTACATGCCCTTGACCAGGAATTGAACCACAACACTTTGGTGTGTGGTTGTTCTAACCATTGAATAACTCTCGCTTCATTGATCTTATTTTTTTAGATTCTATTTTACTTATTTCTGCTCTGATCTCCAATATGTCCTTTGTTCTCATTTTGAACTGTTTGTTTTTCTCTTTTCTACTTCTAAGTGTGAAGTTAGATTATTTATTTGAGATTTTTCTTGTTTTTTGAGGTAGGCCTGCAATGTTTTGAATTTTCTTCTTAGAACTACTTTTGCTGTGTCCCATAGATTTTTGGTGGTTGTGCTCTCATTTTCATTTGCTTCAAGGTATCTTTTGATTTCTTTTCTGATCTCATTATTAAACCATTCATTGTTTAGTTACATGTTATTTAGCCTCTATGTCTTTATGTGTTTTACATTTTCTTTTTTATGTGATAAATAATATTCTATTGCAAAATATATGTAACATAAGATTTACAATTTTAACCACATTTAAGTACACAATTCAGTTGTATTAAGTACCATGATGTTGTGCAGCTGTCACCAGTATCTGTCTCCAGAAAGGTTTTCTTTGTTTGTTTTTTGTTGTTCTTTTTGTTTGTTTGTTTTTGCTTCTTTTTCTTTTTCTTTTCTTCCTTATTGGATTTATTGAGGTGACAGGTTTTAGGTGTACACAGTTATATATCACTTGTATACCAATTTTTTTTCTTCTGATTGATTTCTAGTTTTATACCGTTTTGGTCAGAGAACATTTTTGATATGATTTCAATTTCTTATATATATTGAGACATGTTTTGTGTTCTAACATGTGGTCTATCCTAGAGAATATTCCAGGTGCATTTGAAAAGAATGTATATTCTGCTGCTTTGGAGTGAAATGCTCTGCAGATACCAACTAAAAATTATGTCATTTAAAGTCATTGTTTCCTTTTAGATTTTCTATCTGGGATATCTATCCATTGATGTCAGTGGGGTATTATGATCCCCTCCTAAGCCTGGATAGCTGTCAATCTCTCCCTTTATGTCCATCAAGATTTGCTTTATATATTTAGGTGCTCCTATGTAGGGTACATAAATGTTTATAGTGGTTATGTCCCCTTATTGGATTGCTCCCCTTGTCATTATGTAGGGTCCTTCTTTGTCTTTTAAGATAGCCTTTTTAAGTCTATTTTGCCACACTTAGGTACTGCTTTTTTTTCATTCTTTTTTGTTTGAACTATATTTTTTCTATCCCTTTTAGTCTGTATATCTGTTTCTGAGGTAGGTCTTGTTTTCCTATTCATTCTGCTACGATGTGTTTGATTGGAGCATTCATATTTAAAATTATTATTGATAAGTATGTATATTTTTCCATTCTATTCTTTTACCTATGGTCCTCTTTTTTTCTCCTCCTTGACCCTTTAACAGTTCTTTAATATTAGTTTGGTGGTAAGGAACTTCTTTAGCTTTGGGTTGTCTGGAAAGCTCTTTATTTCTCTGTCAATTTTAAATGAAAGCCTTGCTGGGTAGAGTCTTGGTTGTAGTTTCCACCTTTACATCACACTGAATATTTCAGCCGGTCCATCTGACTTAAATGTTTCTATTGAGAAATGTGCTGATAGTCTTAGGGGAGCTCCCTTGTAGGTAACTAACTACCTTTCTCTTACTCCTTTTTCTCTTTGTTTTTAATCTTTTCCATTTAATTATGATGTGGTTTTCTGTGGGACTTTTTGGGTTAATCTTACATGGGACTCACGGTGCCTCTTGGACTTTTTTCCTTCACCAGGTTTGGGAAGTTTCAGTCGTTATTTCTTTAAATAGGTTCTTGATCCAATGCTCTTTCTTTTAATAGGCTCTCAATCCATTGCAATTAATGTTGTTACAATTCATTTTGTCCCAAAGATCCCTTAAACAGTCCTAATTTTTAATTTTTTTTTTTGCTTCTGATTGTCTTCTGCTATGTTGTCTTCCAAACAGATTCAATCTTCTGCTTCATTCAGTAGCCCATGTTTTCTAGTGTACTATTCATTTCAGACATTGTATCCTTTATTTCTAACTTTTTAAAGCTTACTATCTCTTTATTGAAGTTCTTATTGATTTCATCCATTCTTCCTCTAAGTTCATTTAAGATCCTTATAAGCCTTTTTTTTTTTTTTTTAACTCTGTATCTGGTAGGTTACTTGCCTCTACTTCACTGATTTTTTTTTTTGAAGGTGTCTGATGTACTTTAATGGGTGGCATTTTTCTTTGTCTACCGATTTTGGATGCCTCGGTGTTTATATTTCTATGTATTAGACTATTAGACACCCAATCTTGGTAGTGGCCTTATGTAGCAGGAATCCTGTGGGACCTGGGGCACAGTCTTCTTTTTTCAGGAGCTGAGTGTTCCAAGAATGTCCCTGTGTGTGTTCTATGGGCTCTCCTGTTGTAGTTGAGTCTATATTGCTTTGGGCCTATTTATGTACGTGGCTGACTTTCCAGGTGGCTGACTGTGAGGACCACCCCTGACCACACTGAATGAGCTGCTGCACAGGTGCTGACCGCACGGAGAAGAATTCGCCTCAGCAGGTCCTGCTGTCCTCTAAGATCTCCCTTCGGATATGCCGCTTGTGAAGCAACTGGATCATGCTCTGATGTCATCTGCAGTTGGCCCTGTGTGGGTTGTCCTGGATGCAAGTGAGAGGGACTCCGGTGCCGGCCAATGTCAGATGCTTCCTGTGACTGGCCTTGGGCACTCTATTTGGAGCTGAAAGCAATTCTCAGTGTGTGGCTGCCTCTGCTGTTCAGAGTGAGAGCAGGAAGGTCCAAGCAGCGCACCAAGTCTGCCTTTTACCTGCACTGGATGAGGGAAGGTCAACAAAAGTCCCAAGGAACCCCTGTGTTCTGCCTCTGTCGACCTCCACATGTGGGTGTCTGTTAGTCTTGGTCACTCAAAGAGCCTCTGGAGGGACTCAAGTTGCATGAGGTACTTTCTCAGTGAGTCCCCAGGAAGGGGCCAGCGGTGGCCACCAGATTGATACAGGTTTAATCTTGGTGACTGTGTAGGGACTGAGGCCACTCAGCGAATGCCCCATGGTATACCAGGTCCAGCTGCCACTTACTGGGTCCTCACACACATTTGAGCAGTGTACAAGAGACTCAGACCTAGCTTTCTTAAAAGAGTAGAATTAAAAGGTCCAAACAGGCCACATTGCAGTACTTAGGGTATCAGGGATAGTCTGACATCAGCCATGTGAGCTCAAGGGCTTTGCAGAGGGTCAGTGGGTTGTCAGAGCCATGGAGCGGCTTCCTGCTGTGGACTATTCATGGTCCCCTGGTTGCAGCTGGAGAGTGAGAGCTCGGTGGGGTCATGCAGCTCTGACCCGGTCACTATTTCCCACACAGTTTAGTGCCCTCCTGTATGCCTGATCCCAGCAGATGCGACCCTCCTTTTCCTTCCTAAGATAACTGCAGTTGTCTTCAGATGTCTGACCAGATGCATGCTCACTGGCAGCCTGTGCAGCACCAACCCTGCTTTCTTTCCTCAAGGCTGGGTGAGCCAGGCTGGCTGGGCGGCAGAAAAGGGCAGTTAAAGGGCCCTTGGGTGGGTTGAAATGCTATTAAAACCATTTAGATTTTTTAAAATGTTTTTTTTTTCTGTGTCTGCTCATTCAATAGAACAAAGCATCCAAAGTGATGCTTGGCTCACTCTCATGGAAGCACATTTCTGCCTGCACCAGTGCCACACGTCACCGGAACAGTGAAGGGGGCAACTGGAGGAAGAAGACAGGGCATTCCTCTCCAGCAGTGTAACACCCTCACAGGCATGATGCTGTCTGGAGAGCTGACCCGTGCTGGAGCGCTTAAGGCTTTTAGGCACCGAGTGTACTGATCTGATTTATATTTTTTAAAGATCACTCTGATTTGCACTTTTATTTTTATTAAAATTATTTTACTAATTTAATTTTTTTCAATTAGAGATGACATTCAGTATTAGTTTCAAGTGTACAAAATAGTGGTTAGACATTTATATAACATATAGAGCGATGCCCTGATAAGTACAGCATGGGGAATCTTTTGAAAGGGTGATAATGCAATTCATGAGGGCTCCCGCCTCATAACCTGATCACTCTCAATAGACCCAACTTTTATTTATTTTTAATCAAACTTATTTGGGTGACATTCATTAATAAAATTGCATAGGTCAGGTGTGCAATTCTATAATGCATCATCAGTATATTACATTGTGTGCTCACTGCCTTCAAGTCAAGTCTCCTTCCATCACCATTAATCGCCCCAATGCCCTCTTCTCCCTCCTCCCACCCTTTACCCGCCAACCCTATCCACCAATCCAAACACGCCACCCCCACTAGCCAGCACCCACCTGCCACCTCACACCCACCAACCCCTCCTGTTACCCACACACCACAACCCCAGTCCTCACCTGCCACCTCCCACCAGCCTGCCCCAACAACCCAATACTACCCCTCATACCCCATGCCCTTCTTATGCCCTACCCCCACCTGCCACCCCACATCCCACACCCCATATCACCCAGCACCCACCCAACACCCACCAGCCCCCAACTCCCACCCCCTACCCCCCACTCTTCAGCGCTCACCCCCACCCCCACCCCCCTTCCCCTGCTTGTGATTTGACATTTGAAATGATATTTGAGATGTGTCTTGAGGGCTCAGGTAGGATGTAGACAGATGAAGAGGGTGAGAATGTGCTTTAGGTACAGACAGTGGCCACAGCCTGGAGGCAGGAGAGATGAACACTGGACAGACCAGAGCATATGCCCCTCAGATGCCTGTGAGTGAGGGATCAGGACAGGGAAACAGAAAACCCTGCATGGAGGGAAAGGGGAGAGGGAAAAGGGGACCAACCAGAGAGTAGTCAGAGCAGGGGAGACAGGGGCCCCTCCATGGGAAGGCAGGGCAGGGGACAGGGCACCATGAGAGGGGGTGGGCAGTGGGGACAGGAGACCTTGGGAAGGGGCCAGGATGCAGAAGAGTTGATAGGAGACCTTCCATTGAAGCAACAGGACAGGTAAAAGGAAGACTTCTGCCCTAACCAGTTTGGCACAGTGGCTAGAGCGTCAGCCTGTGGACTCAAGGGTCCCAGGCTCAATTCCAGTCACGGGCATATACCTTTGTTAAGGGTACATCCCCATAGGGAGTGTGCAGGAGGCAGCTGATTGATGTTTCTCTCTCATCAATGTTTCCAACTCTCTCTCTTCCTCCCTCTCTGTAAAAAATCAATAAAATATATTTAAAAAATAAAAATAAAAAATATCATTCTCCCCTTAAAAAAAAAAAAGAAGAAGACCCTTTGTGGCTGTGACAGCGCATGGGGGACAGTGGACCCTTCTTGGTAAGGAAAGGGGACCATCTATGGAGGGGTCAGTGTCCCCACCTCCTGTTCCTTTTGCCCTGGCCCTCCTGCCCTATCCCATCCATGAATTGCCCCCTGTCCTTACCAAGCAGGGTCCACTATCCTCCTTGCCCAGGCACAGCCACGAGGGGTCTTCTTTTCCCTGCCCTTTTGCTTCAATGGAGAGTCCCCTATCCAACTGCTCTGTGAGGACAGAATCGGAGGAGAGAAACCCCTCCATGGAGTGCGGAGAGCAGACCTTCTGTGGAGGGACAGGCAGAGGGAAAGGGGACTCATCAAGACGGGAATGGGCAGAGGGATAGGGACCCCCGCCCTTTGAGGATGCAAGGGAAGGGTGAAATGGACTGTTTATGGCAGGAACAAGACATGGAGGACAGGGAAACATCCATGGAGGGGAAAGTACAAGGGGACAGGTCACCCCTGTCATGGTCCCCCCGGTCCCCCTTCTCTGCCCTTTAAAATGGGGGTTCTTTGTTCCCGGCCCATTCTCCATGGATGGTTCCCTGTTTCCTCTACTCGGTTCCCTGCATGGAGGTCCCCTGTGCTTCCTGAGCTGCTCCCTCCATGGAGAATATCTTGTTCACCCTTTCCTGACCCCTCAAAAGGTGGGGTGCCCTACCCCCTGCTCATTTTCCTCCACAGGCAGAGGGGAGGGGCACCCTCCATGGAGGGAGCAGGGCATTGTTTTTCTTGCCCTTCTTCCTCCAAGGAGGGTGCCCTCCCCTCTCTGCCCTGTCCCCACTCCATGGTGGGTGCCTCTTTCCCTGTCCTGTCCCCTAAAAGGGGGTTTCTTTGTACCCCTGCCAATTCCCCTCCATGTAGAATGCCCTGTTCCCCCTGTACTGGCCCCCTCCATGGAGAGGTCCCTGTAACTCATCCATGGAAGGTGCTTTCTCCTCTGCCCTGTCCCCTCAAAGGGGAATTCCTATACCCCTGCCCATTCCCCTCCATGAATAGTCCCCTTTATCCCTTTCCTAACTCTCCATGGAGGGTGCCACTCTTCCTCTGTCCTGACCTTAGGGGGGAGTCCTTCTCCCCTGTCCATTTCCCTTCATGGAGGTTGTTCTCTCAACCCTTCCCTTTCCTCTCCATGGAGATGAATGGGCAAGGGTGCCAGGAACCACCCTTTTGATGGGCAGGATGAGGGTACAGGGGGTACCCTACATATAATGAGGACGGGGACCCACCTTGAAAGGACAGGGCCCTGAGAAAGGAGACCCTCTGTGAAAGGAACAAGGATGGGAGACAGGACATTTCATGGTGGTGAATGAGCAGGGGTACAAGGAACCCCCCACACCTTTGAAGGGACATGGGGTATGAGCAGGAGGATTGGGAATCTCCTCTTTGAGGGAATCTTTGTACCCCTGTCCATTCCCCTCTCTGGAAAGAGTACCCTTTCTCCCTTGCCCTGACCTTCCCCCGGCCCTGCCCCACAAAGTGGGATTCCCTATCCCCCAGCCCATTCACCTCCACAGAAGGAACCTGTCCCCACTCCATGGAGCATGCTCCCAACACCCTGCCTTGTCCCTTCAAAGGGGGGTTCCTTGTACCCTGTCCATTCACCTCCATGGAGGATCCCCTGTCTCCAATGTTTTGCTCCTTCCAAGGAGGGTGTCATCTCCATTCTGCCCTTTCCCCTCAACGAAGGGTTTCCTGACCCCCTGCCTACTCCCCTCCATGGAGGTTGCCCTGTCCTCCATGCCTTGCTCCTGCCATGGATAGGCCATTTCCCCCTTCCTTGCCCCTTCAAAGGGGGGATCCCTATCCCCCTAACCATTCCCCTTCATGGAGAGTCCTCTTCCCCACCTGCCCTGTCCCTCTGTAGAGGGTCCCCTTTCCTCACTTTCTGGAGGGTGCCCCCTGCCCCTGTCATGTCCCCTCAAAGGGAAGGGCTCCTTGTTCCACTGCCCATTCCTTTCCCTGGAGGACCTCCTCTCCCCCTCCCTTTCCCTCCATGGAGGGTCCCCTGTATCCAGCTCATGGAGGCTGCCCCCTCCCTCCTTCCCTGTCCCCTTAAAGGGGGATCTATTGTATACCGTCTATTCACCACCATGGAGAGTTCCCTACCTCCCCTACTGATTCCTCTCAAAGGAGGGTGGAACTGGGAGGGATAGAAGAGGATCCACCAGAAAAAGGAGTGGCAGGGGTACAAGGAACATCTCAAAGGGGTGGTTCCCTATCTCCCTACCCAATGCCCTCCATGGAAATTCCCTTTCACCCCCCTCCCCCACCGCCTGCACTATCCGTCTGTGGAAGGACCCCTGTCCTCACTCCATGGAGGGTGCCTCCTCCCCCTTGTTCTGCCCGTTAAGGACAGGTGCCCTATCCCCTTGCCCATTCCCTTCCATGGAGAGCCCTTTCCCCTTTCCCCCGCCTGCCCTGTCCCCTCAAAGAGAGGCGGTTCCTTGAATGCTGCCTATTCTCTCTGGAGTGTCCCTTTCCCTCCTCCCTTTCTCTTCCCTGTCTCCCCCTCATGGCAGTGACCCTCCTTCCTGTACTGTCAACTCAAAGGAGGGTTCATTGTATGCCTGCCCATTCGACACCATGGAGATTCCCTTATCTCCCCTGGTCAATCCAGTCAAGGTGATGGGGAGATGATTTCAAATCCCCCTACTGGCTGCCCTCCATGGAGTATGCCCTGTCTCCCCTCCATGATGTCTCCATGGAGAGTCCTTTGACCCCATTTCATGGAGGATTCCCCTCCATCCTACTCTGTACCTCAAAGGTGGGTTTCCTTGTACCCCGGCCCATTGATCTTGATGGGGGTCCCTTTTACTCCTACCCTGTCCCCTCCATGGAGGGTTCCTTCTCCTCCCTGATCCATCCCCTCCATGGAGAGTCCCTTCTCCTTCCTGCCCTGCCCCATCAATAGAGGGTCCCCTCTCCCTGCCCATTCCACGGAGGGTTCCCTCCCCTCCCTGCCCTGCCCCATCTGTAGAGGGTCCCCTCTCCTCCTTGCCCTGCCCCCTCCATTGAGGTCCCCTCTCCTTCCTGTCCTGCCCCATTCATAGAGGGTCCCCTCTGCCTGCCCTGTTCCCTCCATGAAGGGCCCCCTCTCTCGCTAACCTGTCCCCTCCATGGAAGATTCCTATCCCCCTGCCCTGCCCTGCCCCCTCATATGAGGTCCCCCTCTCCTCCCTGCCCACTCCATGGAGGGTAGCCTCTCCTCTCTGCCCTGCCCCCTCCATGGAGGGTCCTCTCTCCTCCCTGACCCATCCTCTCAATGGAGGGTCCCCTGTCCCCCTATCCTGTCCCCTCCATGGAGGATCCCCTACCCCCTCTGCCCTGCTCGCTCCATGGAGAGTCCATTCTCCCCCAACCCTGTCTTCTCAATGGAAGGTTCTCTATTCCCCTGACCTGCCTCCTCCATGGAGGGTCCCCAATCCTTGCTGACCTCTACCCTTCATGGAGGGTTTCCTCCCCTCCTTACCCTGCCCTTTCCAGAAAGGGTCCCCTCTCCTCCCTTCCCCCTCCATGAAGGGTGCCCTCTCCTCCCTGCCCTGCCCCCTCCATGGAAGGTCCCCTCTCCTCCCTGCCCTGACCCCTCCATGGAGTGTCCCATCCCCTCCTTGCTCTCTCCCCTCCATGGAGAGTCCCCTCTCTTCCCTGCCCCCTCCATGGAGGATCCCCTACCTGCTCTGCCCTGCCACCTCCATGGAGTGTCCCCTCCCCTCCTTGCTCTCTGCCCTCCATGGACGGTCCCCTCTCTTCCCTGCCCTCTCTCCTCCATGGAGGTTTCCCTGCCCTCCCTACCCACCCCCCTTAATGGAGGGTCCCCTGTCCCCCTATCCTGTCCCCTCCATGGAGGGTAACCTCCCTCCTTGCTCTCTCCCCAAAAAGGAGAGTCCACTCTCTTCCCTTCCCCCCTCCATGTAGGATTCCCTACCCCCTCTTCCCTGCCCCTCCATGGAAGGTCCCATCGACCCCAACCCTGTCTTCTCCATGGAGGGTCCCGTCCCCCTATCCTGTCCCCCCATGGAGGGTCTTCTCTCCCCTTACCCTGCCCCCTCCATTGAGGGCTCTACCCCCCCCCCCGCCCTGATCCTCCATGGAGGGTACCCCTCCTCCCTTCCCTGCCCTGTCCATGAAGGGTCCCCTCTACTCTCTTCCCTGCCCCCTCCATGGAGAGTCCCCCCTCCTCCCTTCCCTGCCCTGTCCATGAAGAGTCCCCTCTACTCCCTTCTCTGCCCCCTCCATGGAGGGTCCCCTCTCCTCCCTACCTACTCCCTCCATGGAGGGTCCCCTCTTTTCTCTGACCTCTTCCCTACATGGAGGGTCCCCTCTCCTCCCTGCCTACTCCTCCCATGGAGGGTCCCCTCTCTTCTCTGACCTCTTCCCTACACAGAGGGTCCCCTCTCCTCCCTGCCTACTCCCTCCATGGACGGTCCCCTCTCCTCCCTGCTTACTCTCTCCATGGAGGGTCCCCTCTCCTCCCTGAACCATCGCCTCCATGGAGGGTCCCCTCTCTTCCCTGACCCATACCCTCCATGGAGGGTCCCCTCTACTCCCTGCCTACTCTCTCCATGGAGGGTCCCCTCTCCTCCCTGACCCATCCCCTCCATGGAGGGTCCCCTCTCCTCCCTGTCTACTCCTTCCTTGGAGGGTCCCCTCTCCTCTCTGACCCATCCCCTCCATGGAGGGTCCCCTCTCCTCCCTGACCCATCCCCTCCATGGAGGGTCCCCTCTCCTCCCTGCCTACTCCCTCCATGGAGGGTCCCCTCTCTTCTCTGACCTCTTCCCTCCATGGAGGGTCCCCTCTCCTCCCTGCCTACTCCCTCCATAGAGGGTCCCCTCTCCTCCCTTACCCATCCCCTCCTTGGAGGGTCTCCTCACATCCGTGCCTACTCCCTCCATGGAGGGTCCCCTCTCCTCCCTGCCTACTCCTTCCTTGGAGGGTCCCCTCTCCTCTCTGACCCATCCCCTCCATGGAGGGTCCCCTCTCCTCCCTGAACCATCGCCTCCATGGAGGGTCCCCTCTCCTCCCTGACCCATCCCCTCCATGGAGGGTCCCCTCTCCTCCCTGCCTACTCCCTCCATGGAGGGTCCCCTCTCTTCCCTGACCCATCCCCTCCATGGAGGGTCCCCTCTCCTCCCTGCCTACTCCCTCCATGGAGGGTCCCCTCTCTTCTCTGACCTCTTCCCTCCTTGGAGGGTCCCCTCACATCCGTGCCTACTCCCTCCATGGAGGGTCCCCTCTCTTCTCTGACCTCTTCCCTCCTTGGAGGGTCCCCTCACATCCGTGCCTACTCCCTCCATGGAGGGTCCCCTCTCCTCCCTTACCCATCCCCTCCATGGAGGGTCCCCTCTCCTCCCTGCCTACTCTCTCTATGGAGGGTCCCCTCTCCTCTCTTCCCTTCCCCCTCCATGGAGGGTTCACTGTCTCCCCTGCCCTGCCCCCTCCATGGAAGGTCCCCTTTCCCCTGCCCTGTCCCCTCCATGCAGGGTCTTCTGTTTCCCTGCCCTGTCCCATCACTCACAGGCTCTGAGAGGCATGTGCTCTGGTCCCCAGTGTTCATCTGTCCTGCTCCAGGCCATGTCCACTGTCTGCACCTGAAGCACATCTCACCGTCTTCATCTGCCTAAATCCTGCCTGGCTCTCAGGACACATGTCAAATATCATTTCAAATGTCAAATCACCGAGTGATCTTTAAAAAATATAAATCAGATCCCCCTATTCTGGTGCCTAAAAGCCTTCCTGCTGTGACAGCATTTCGAACCCACCCTTTATCTGACCACCCCCCCTCTCCTGCCTGCCCTCTCCTGTACCAGCCTGGCTCTCCCTGCCCTGGAGGCACTTGCTGTCCCTTTGGTGGTGGCTTCCTGAGTTCTCCATGTGGTGAGCTCTGTCTCACCAGCCACGTCTGAGTTAAATATGACAAGATCTTGGGGAGCCCTTCCCTGAGTCTCTTGGGGCCTCACACTGAATGGGCCTCAAGCCAGGCGTGTGGGGTATAAACTGGCTACAGGTCACAGAGCTAAGACAGGTCACAATGGTGAGACAGGTCATAGAGGTAACCAGCCAACCACTGGAGGTCAGCTTGGTGGGCCAATGTAATGAGGGGTTCTTGTGTGGTGTTTTTTTTTAAATCACTGAATGAACATTTATTCAGCACCAACAAACCCTGGACCCTCTACAAAATGTACAGAAGGTCATAAAGATAAAAACTTATATACATTACTAGAGGCCCAGTGCATGGAAGTCGTGCACTGGGTGCGGGGGCGGGGAGGCTGTTTTTCTGCCTGGCCTGTGCCCTCCTGCAGTCCAGAAACCTTGGGGGTTGTGGCACTCGGACATCCCTCTCACAGTCCAGCGCTCTCCGAGTCCAGGACCCCTCACTCTTTACCGCCTATCTGCCAAGGAGGTGGAAGAGGATCCCACCACCACAGCTGCGCTTGCCAGCCATGAGCCTGGCTTCTGGCTGAACAGGAGCTGAGCAGGGGGTGGTGTGCTGCTCAGCCAGAAGCTGGCTTGTTGCTCCTTAGTGCTGGCCCCACCTCCCACCCACTTGTGAGGGGGTGGGCGAACAGGGCTGGCGGCTGGCCATGGGAAGGGCTGTGGGAGGTTGAGGCACCATGGTCACATCCCTGTCCCGCCTTTGAGGAAGTGCTGGAACCAAGCCACCTCCCTCATCTGGCTGCATCTGAAGAAGGCAGGGCAGCACCTGGACTGCCATGGCTGGCCTGGTGGCGCAGGCTCACTGGCCCTGCCCGCCGCCCACTGGTAGTTCAGGAAGGTTGTTCTTGCCTTGGCCCTTGCGGCTCTGGCTTCGTCCAGAAGGTCCTTCAGCTGTGTGGTCTAATTAGCATATCAGCACTTTATTATATAGGATTGCCTTTTATTACAAAGCTTAGTGTTTTATTTAGGAATTTAATCCTAATAGATTGATTTTTTTCAAGTGTTTCAAGTTAGAGATTCTGCTTATCATAGAGAAAAAACTGTCCACAGCACCATTTTCTTACATCTTACTCTTTATTTTAGAGTCTTGTACTATACACCTAGTATGTATCAATATGCAAGCATGCCTGAGATTCACTGTGTGTCTTTGTGTTGGTAAAATTATTTGTTTGTCATTGCACTAATACTTTCCTTATTAATTATTCTAGGTGCACTATTTCCTTTCAGAGCAGTCTTGCCTCTTGGTCCTCCATATAACATTTAGAATAAGCTTAGTAGGCTCCATTAATTATAATAATTATAATAACAATATTAGTAATAAATAACTTTTGAATATTTTAAATTATGAATTCAGGTGGTAAATTTACATCAATACAATACAATCTTCTCATATATAAGTACATTTATTGCTCCATTTATTTTATTTTATTTTTTTAGAAATCAGGGACACCTTTTATAAGATTTATTCCTGACTATATTTTTCTTCCCAAATTATATCAATTAAAAATATTTTCTAACACTTATAGGTGATTATGTAAGAATGGCAATTGATTTTGTTTGTATACATATGTACCCAAAAATCATTGCCGCATTTTCTTATTAGGTCTAATGAATTGTCTATTGATTTTCTTAGTTTTTCCTTTGCAGACGATTAAATCTCTATAGGGACAATGAATCAAACAAGTGGTTTTCTGTGTGTTTTTTTTTCCTGCTGCTTAAGGCCACCAGTACAGTAAACAGAATCAATGATACCAGATGTAAATATATCATATCTTATTTTTTTTAATTTATTGTCATTTCTCTGGACAATATTTGTTCTATTCCTTTTCCTTTTTAAATACACTTTATCACACTAATGATATATTTTTCTACACCTAATTTTCTATCAGATATTTGCATCAACATCTATCAACTTATTTTTTTATTTGTAATTTTGAACTACTTTCTCTACTTACTTTTATTTAACCTTTGGGGGGATAGTTGTTTAATTGCCTTTATTTCTTTTTGTTTCCTTCTAACATTGACTATTGACTGCTTTGTTGTTGCTTTTCTCTTTTACATTATTCTTTTATTGTTGAACCTTAAATTGAGAGGTTGCAATATTTTTTTTTAATACTGACCTAAATATGTTTTTTAATTCATTTTTAGAGAGAGAGGAAGGGAACAATGAGAGAGAAATTGGCTGCCTCCCATACATGTGCTAACCAGGAAATTAACAGACAACCTAGGTTTGTGCTCTGACAAGGAATCTAACTGGCTACCTTTTGCTGGATGGGTGAAACTCCAACCAACTGAGAGACGCAGCCAGGGTGGGATACCACATTAAAAATCTAAATTTACCCATTATTTTCATCTAACTTCCAAACAATTCAAGGGCTTTAGAATGTTTAACATATTACCATTCCTCTAATGGAATGAATGCTATTATTTTCCCTATTTACGCTTAGTCTTTTTCTTTTTCTATTATGGATAAACACATATTGATGTGTAAACCTTCACACATTTCCATATTGACTTAATAATTGTCTCCCTGAAATGGAGTGAGCAGCTGAAACTAATAACACCCACCCTGAATTGGCAAAATTGCTCAGCTGGTGAGACGTTTTGCAGCCGGGAAGGGCAGAACTCCCCTGGAAAGGTAAAAAAACAAAACAAAAAAAAAACCCCAGGGATTTGGGCAAGAAAGTTTGCCAGACCTCTGAGCCCAGAGGGTCAGAGGGAGACCCTGTGGCAGACAGCTGCGTCCCTTGGGACAGGCACAGCCCCTGACTGGGGAAAGGAGATCTTTGGGATTCCTGGCGCCGCAGGGGGATTTGAGAGCTGGGTTCTGTGATCACGGAGGACTGAGCCTAACGGGGGCAGCCTGAAGAGCTGACCTGACCATGCAGTGCCCGTAAAAGAAGAGTTTACAGAAACCAAGCCTTCCCCATTTCCGCATCTGGAGTTTGTTTGTTTGTTCTCACCGAATCCTGTTCATGGGACATTTCGGATTCAGACACTCAACTGTGCTGAAGAGAGGGAGAGGGTGCGGAGGAGTGGAATCTGGGGAGAGACTGAGGAGAGAAGGGGGGCCAGGAGAGGTGGCAGCGAATTGAGTGCTGAGACACCCCTGAGCCCAGGACTGGGGTAGCCATTCTCTCTGGAGAGTGAGACTCCTCCCCCCAGCCCCCAGGCAAGGAGCACAGCCACACCCAGATTCCACCCTGAACGAGATCAAGGATTAAAATAATCTGATCAGCCCCTGGGAGTTAACAGGGTCTGGCCTATAGAGGGATTTTCAATGCCATATAGCCTCAGAGGCCAACCCCAGAACACTGCCACCCAGAGGCTGAGCCACAAACTGACTCTTTGCTAAACACAAAATAAGGCAGTCTGGGAAACAAATACGGCCTGCTTTAAAATAAGGGCTGTGGTTTACAACACAGAGGAACAGTGTATCGCAGGGAAACTCAACACTCTCCTGAATACCTGGCAGGACTAAAGGCGAGCCAGACTGAAGAATAGAAGAACCGAAGGACCTTCACTACTGCAATTTTATTTTTTTTATTTTTTCACCTTTTAACTAAGAAACCAATTTTTTTCCCTTTTTTTTCTTCTTTTTTTTTCTCTTTTTCCATCACCTGATTTTACCCTTTTAATTACTACCTTCTTATTTTTAACCAGTATTATTACTGCTACCATTTTACCATCTTTTAAAGTGCCATTGTATTTTCTCTTTATTTTATTTTGGGATTAGTGTTCTCCATTCTATTTTCATCGTTACATTATTGGTTGTTTCTAGTTTGCATCCATCTACAGGGGGCTGTTGCTGGAATTTGCTGGGATTAGTGGCGGTTCTATAGGAGTATTCTCCTCATATAAAAAGTCTCTTCCCCTCTTCCACTCCTGGTGCTGGCACTGTGGATTCTCTAGCACTCCATCTGAGAGCTGGGCACTATGGATGCTCTAGCTGGGCTGGGACAGGCCTTCCAAGTATGGCCTGAGCCAGGGCTTCGGGGTCCTGAGGACACTCTCATGGGGCACTGTCACGGTTCACTAGTGAGTCATACAGCAGATCTAGTTCCTCCTCCACCTTAGGCACATGTTCCGAAGACTCCTGCTCTGAATCCAGGACCTCCTCCCACTCTTGCACCCTGAGCAGCTACGCCCCATCTTTCTTGTTGGCATCTTGTTGCCTGGTCATGAGTGGCGATCTTACTACACTTTGGTGCTGCTTTTTGGGCTCCTCAAAGTGCAAGTCCTCCTCCTCTTGGTCCTGCCCATGCCCGGGATGATAGCTGCCCTGCTGATCTGAGAATATTTCATACTCTATCTCTGAGTAATGAACCAGGAACTTGGACTTGGGGCCAGCCTTCTGGGTGCTTTCCTTGGGGTCTATGGGCTGGCTGGACAGGGAGGAGATGCTGACCTCAGCCATGTGGGCATATTCCTCCATGTTGGTGCTATGGAGTCTCAGCATCTGGCCACCCTCCAGGGGTCGCTACATCACCTCTGCCATGTCAATGGTGCCCATGGCGAGTGTCTGGTAACCCAGAATGGTCTGGTTGTTAAGGCACTGCTTCTGCTGCAGCATGATCGGTAAGTTGTTGCCTTTTTCTTGAGAGAGTGAGGGTACTGTAGGGAGATGGTCAGCGCCAGGTCAGTCTTCACTTGACCACCAGGGAGAAGCAGAATCTCCTCAGACCTCAAGTTGTTTTAGGGGCCCTGCATTTTTATAGTGATCACCACAGCCCTGAGCTCCTTCTCCAGCTTCTTGTAGATGAGCAGCTTGGTTAAGGTGAGGCTACAAAGCCTGGGTACGCAGGTGGGGCTGTTGCATTCCACTTCCCAGGTGGAAAACAAGTTCATGGGCACCTGTGTGTTGAGTGCGGCGGGCATGCTTTCCTGGCCCGCGGGCACCGAAATGGTGGTCTGATTTCTATCCTGTGTTGGGAGAGGGTTACATGCCATCAGAGGCAGCTCATAAACTGCCAGGTGGGTTGGGCACTCCAGCTCAGACTGAACCCCAAGCACTCAGTGATTGGTGGCAAGTGATGGGACAGGTGTGATCCCAGGGACCACATGCTAACCTGGTGGGGTGGCAAACTCAGAGACCTAAAGTAAATGAAAAGGTTTGTCTGAACTTAAAGTGTTTTTTCGTTGTTTTTTTTTTTTAATAAAAGAGATGCTCTGGCCGCGGCCAGTGACAGAAGTCAGGTTGCCTTTTGGTTCCAGTGCAGGTGAGCATCCCCACTCCCTCTTGGGGCAGCCACACTCTGGTGGGTCCTCTTGTCACAGCGGCTGGTCTCCCCTGCCACTCAGTGCTGGCAGGTCTGATGGAGGAGACATCACCAAGTAGAAGCACCGACCAGCCTGCATCCTGCCCCTAAGCCCCGGCTCACCCCATGGGCCAGAGGCTCCTTTCAGAGAAACTCACCAGCATGGCCATGGGGTGGCTTCAAACTCTGAGCCTGTCCACTCTCCCCAACTCCAGGTCCCTGCCTGGCAAGGGCAGCCTTGCCTGTGGGCCTGGGACTCAGGGACATCACAACCATAGCTCCTGCATAGACACTGCACAGGCCTATGAGCTTACAAAGCACGTCCATGTTTCCAATCCCATCAAATCTCATAGCCCTGTAAGGAGGCAGAGCACACAGGGCAGCTGCAGCCTAGAGAGGCAGGTGGCTTGCACAGGGTCCCATGGCCAGGCCAGGAGGGAAAGGAAAACCCAGGTCGCCCGTCCTCCAGGAGCAGGCCTTCTTCTCTCGGCCTCAGCGGCCCTTTCATAGCCTGAGCACTCTGTCCAGCAGGTGGGCACGATGAGCTCTGCGGATCCTTCAGGAGGTTTCACCCAGGGGTGCCCCCCAGTCCTAGGTCACCTCACATGCAGATTTGTCATGAGTTCTCTTGAAAAAAATAAATCACACTTGGGTTCTGGCAACATCGGCTGCAGATTAATGAACATTAGCCATTTCTCCTTCCTCATCACAAGGAGGCAGACACCAAGAATCAGGCCACTGTCACTTTCAGTTCTCCCTCGACGCAGGCACAGAAAGCACTGCACTCAGGACCAGGCCTTCAAGTGCTTGTTCAGCTGCCCCACTCGTGTGGCTTTGGGGGAAGTAGCTCAGCTCCCTGGCCTCTGTTAGTCGTCTTTAAAATGGGAATGGTGCTACCACCACCACCATTCCCATCTGTGGGAGCCATGCCCGAGTCACCGGATACTCAAGGCCAATTAGAGAGTGAAGGCCTTGCTGTTAGCATACCAATGGCCAAGGCCACTCTGAATATAGGAATCTTAATCAGTATGTTCAAGACTAAGGTGCCTCACCCAGGTTCAAGGACAGCAATCACACGGTACACTGTGCACATGTGCCTTTCAGTAGCCAAAATATGATGTCACTATTGGCAAGAGGTCTCTTTTGTCTCAGTGCTAAAATCCATGTGACTGACCAGCTAGAGTGGTGAGGAAAAGGGGGAAAGGCTGGAGAGGCTGGGGAGGGGCTACTGAGGCTGCTGAGGATAGGAGCTCAGGGGCCGCTGCTATGTGAGGCGGTAGGTCTAGAGGCAGCGTGCGGCTGCTCAGATAATGACTGTGGGTACAGAGGCTACTACTACTTTGTGAGAAAGATGTATTTGTTCATCAACTGGAGTACATCTGCCTATTAAGACTTTGTTGTGAAGAACTGTTTTGTCTGATGGCCATATGGCCACTGGCTCCTATAATAAAGACTCCTGCTTATACACCCACAACTTCTTCATGGCTTCTCTGTTTACTACCCAGCATCCAAGAAGGTCCAGCCCCTGGCAGAGGGGCTCAGCCCTAATAGTTAGCATAGTAGGGCAGGATCAAGACCTGTGCTCCTATACTTGGACCAGCAGGCAGGATGGAGCAGTGAGTGCTCTTACACCTGGTGCTGTGAGGAGGATTTAGGGGTAAGTACTCCAAGAACTAGGTCCTGCTTTGACACTTGGCGTAGCCGTTAGCAGAATTCAGAAGAATATACGGACTCGGAACAGCTATGCTCTGACACCATCTCAACATGCCCTGAGCTCCCTGCTTCACACCTGGGGGGTGTTAGATCCTCAGCTTCCCTCTCAGCCCCTCCTGGAAAAGAAAGGGCCCACTCGATAAAGAAGACATCTTTCTGGACTCGATATAGAAGACAAAAACAAGAGGAGATGCTGGCTGAATTGCAGGTGTGCTGGGATTGGTGCCAAGAGGCAGGCAGAGCTGGCCGGGAGCTCTAGCCCGTGAGGTACAAGGGACTAAAAGTGTTGCACATAAGGCAGGGGTTTTGATTCAAACTCACTGGATCCTCTTCCTGGCCTTCCTGATCCCCAAAACTCTAGCTTCCGGTCCCAGCTCAAACCCAGTGTACCCAGTGACAAAACAAGAAACTACCTTCAACAGCATATGGTGTCTGAGAGTTAAAAATAATGCATTGTTTCATAAACGGGAGCATAATTATTTTCTCAGCTTTGCACAGCATTTCAGTGTGCCAAGCGCTGAGCCTCGAGCATCTCACAGAAATCACACGGAGGAGCGGGAGAGTAGATCATCAAAGCAATAGCTTTTTAAAAGCTTTTCTCTATTTCAGACAGTGCACAGAGCATTTACATTGGAAAATCCCATGTAATCTTCAAAATAACCTTATCAGATAGGTGCTTCTATCAGTTAGGACAGTGGTCGGCAAACTCATTAGTCAACAGAGCCAAATATCAACAGTACAACGGTTGAAATTTCTTTTGAGAGCCAAATTTTTTAAACTTAAACTATATAGAGAGGTACATTGTTATTAAATTAATTAGGGTACTCCTAAGCTGGCCTTTGCTAAAAATGTCCTCAATCTGATTGAGGTATGTTCACTGAGGTCTACCCCTTCCAACTCTCCCATCCACACTCGTCTTGTAAACTTGTTTCGTCTATCTCCTTTCATTCATCCTCTCTATATGTCCAAACCATCTCAACATACCTTTCTCAATCCTCAACACTACATCTTCTTTCACTCCACAGCTTTCCCTAAAATTAACTTAATAAACTTTACTTAAAGTTTTAAGACTTAGTTAAACTATAGGAACGTTGAATAAAACTTGATATCATACTTAATAACAATATTATTTATTGATAAAATTAAATTCCTTACAATTTACCTTACAATATCCATAAAATTAAATCGTGACAATGACTGACAAACATTAATGTGAACAATGGCCTTGCATCTCCTTGGAAAGTTTGGGTAAGTCAGGTTTGTATGTTGTTGTTTTTAATTTTAGGCACGATTCCAGGTTCTCATCAATAAGACGACTTCTCAATTTACTCTTGATAAGGTTCATGCTTGAAAATGATTGTTCGAATAAATATGTAGACCTGAATAAGGAAAGAACAGCAAACGCTATTTTTTTCAGTTGATTATATGGGTCAGGGATACTATTCCAGGTGTTAAAAATCAATATACCTTCTTTCTCCAGGTTTTTCAAAGCAGACCACTTATGTTTTGAACTAAGTTCACATTTGTTTTTCTCCAATATTTCTATATCAGCACAAAGATGTTCAAATTTTGAGCTCCACAGTTCTTTGTTTTTTAAATCCAGCAATTGCATTTCAAAGTTGCCAACATCCATATTAAAGGGAGAAAAAATTAATTCTGTTACAATAGCATTAAGAGGTTTTTTTGTTTTTTTTTAACAAAGGCTAATGTCACTTTGCTGTTTCTGAATTCCTGAAACCTGTTGAGAAAAGCTTCCCTCATATTTAAAAGTGTTGTTTTGTAATAGCAAATGTCAATATCAGAATTATTTTCTTGGCGATGTTTCAACAGGCTTGGAAAGTGAATCAAAGTTTCTCTTTCAAAATCTTGAGCAAAAGGAGATAATTTGTTTTTGAATGAAAAACTTCTTCTAACATCGAAAAAAGTGTGTTTCCTTCCCCCTGTAGTTTACGATTAAGCTGATTTAGATGAGATCTAAATGACATCTACCATGAAATAAAATTTTTGGATCCACTGATCGTTCATTAGTTCTGGATTGTGAACACCCTTCTCAAGGGAAATGCTTTAATTTCTGTTAATAAGGAAGCGAAACGTTTCAAAACGTTTCCTCTTGATAACCAACGTACCTTGTTATGCAGCAGAAGATCTGCATACTCACTCTCCATTTCAACTAAAAATTCTTTAAATTGGAGATGATTAAGAGCTTTAGCTATAATGGAGTTGTAATCTTAATCACCAATTCCATAACTTTGCAAATTTCTTCTGAAAATGTCTGCGCACAAAGTGCTTCTTGATGAATGATGCAAGGGTAAGTAAGTATCTCATGATTAATTTTTTTCTTTCAAAATAGCAACAGACCTGTTCCTTATGCTGGCCATACTTTTCACCCAGTGTGTTGAAATTGAGACAATTTTATTGAGTGGAATATGATGTTTTTCAATGCACTCAATTACAGCATTTGCTATATCCTCTCTACATGTTTGACCTTTGAGTGGCAATAATCCTAAAAGTTCTTCTTTAGGACCTGTAGATGAAATAAATCATACAAAAAGTGAAACTTGCACTGCATCATTTATGTCACAAGATTCATCAACTGCTAATGATAAAGCTGAAACCAGTTTAAGTACTTCAACTTGCTGGTTGGTTATATTCGAAGACATTTTGACTGTTCTATCTTTCAGTGTTTTAGCAGACAATGATAACTCTTTAAATTTTTTTAGAATATCTACTTTGTTCTTAAAAATCCCAAAATAGCTCTTTGGATGCATTTATAAAACAACTTTTTATGTATTCGCCATCTGTATATGTTTTTTTTTCTCTTAGCAATCTCTTGACTAACCACAAAACTTGCAATATTAACATTGTTGGAAGATTGCATCTAGGCCGAAAACCCACTTCTGCACATGAGCCACAAAGTTTCAATGCACTGTATGTGCATGGCCGCACGTGGTATTTTGTGGAAGAGCCACTCTCAAGGGGCCAAAGAGCCGCACACGTGGCTTGCGAGCTGCGGTTTGCCGACCACTGAGTTAAGATGTCTAAGGTTGCAAGGAATAATATTCTGTAAGAAACTGAAAATGGTTTAAACAGTACAGGAGCCTCCAGCCAAGATGACACTTGAAGTTCATGCTTTGGGCTCTCCCTCTGGGTCATGGCACTCATAATAAAATATAAATTGTGAGAATGAATAAGACAGAACCACTTTCAAAAGCAAGGCAATCATCTTTCTGGACTCGACATAGAAGAAAAAACAAGAGGAGATGCTGGCTGAATTGCAGGTGTGCTGGGATTGGTGCCAAGAGACAGGCAGAGCTGGCTGGGAGCTCTAGCCCGTGGGGTACAAGGGACTAAAAGTGTCGCACATAAGGCAGGGGTATTGATTCAAACTCACTGGGCCTGGCAGGCACTTGAGAAAGGAGTTAAAAACAAACTGTGATGCACCCCGGCCCAGGGTTGTGTTCATATGAAGCTCTGTGACTCGGAATGTGGAGGTAGGGAGGTGCAGCCTTCCAGCCAGGCCCTGGGACACCCAGCCAGGCTCTTAAGTGCATCCTCTTCCATCCCCTCAGAGAACTGGAGCCTTAACTACCCATCGAGACCAGATCCTTTGATGGGGCCCTTGGTGGCTGTTGGAGATGACTATAAAGGTGAATGTGTGCAGGGGAATGGGTGGGCTTCCCATTCAAGATAATCCTACAAAGCCAAGTTCCAAAGGACGTGAGGAAGTCTCACACTAAGAAAGAAGCCAATTCTCAGGAGGCTAATTCACCCAGGCCAAAGCAGGGTGATAGAGCAAACAACTGTTCTGGTTATATGGGTCCACATGGATAAAGGAGAAATAACATGAATCATAACAGTTTATTTTTCCAAAATTTAATAAGATACAGAGTTGGAATGCATTGGTTCCTTCACTGTCACTCATTAAAATAACCATGAGATTTTTACTATCCTCCTAGCTCATTATTTTTATTTGGAGCCTCCCGGCTGGTGAACTGCAAATAGGTTATAAGTATGGACCCCTCAGACTGAAGCCTCAAGGCCAAATCCCTCCAGCTGGGAGCAGCTTCTTGGGTTTCATCACTTTAATTCCACGTGTCATTTTCTAAATGAGCCACAGAGTGAAAATCTTCAGAACTGCTATGTCCATGGTCTGCCCTGTGTTGTGGCTGGCTTCAGGACATGTTAAATCCCACCGAGTTAAAAAGACGTACTGTAGATTCTTTTGCCAGTGTTTGATTTAGGATAGTTTTATCTAATTTCATTTCTTTCATTTGTCTAAAATATCTTTTTTTATTGTTAAACTCAAAATTATAAACATGTGGAGTAACATGTATTATTGCCCTCGACCAATGAAACCGTTTATAGAAATGTGAGTACTATCTGCCCTTTGGGAGAACCCAGTGATGAAGGAGGAAGGGAGGACAACAGGAAAAGTGGGAGGAATAAGGAGAAAATGAGGCCCCGAGGTATGTGTCTAGAGTAAAATGTGTTCACTGCAGGCACACACAAAGAAAAAGAGACTCTGTAGGGAGGGTAGAGATAGAAAGCAGCATGGCTGGGGATGAAAGCTCTAAGGGATGGGCTTGTGGTTTGGGTGGAAGAGATGCTTAAACAACCACAGGCCGGGGGTGCTCATATGGCCACACTGTTTTCCACTCTGCTGGGTCGCAGGTACTCGTAGGGCATATCCAGCTTTGCATTCCGGACCTCAATTTCCTTATCCAGGGCAGCCAGCTCCTCCCTGAACTTCTTCAGCACAGCTTTGGGCTCAGGGCCTGAAAAATATTCCTCCTCATGCTGTCCCAGAGCCACCTGAGATGGAGAGAGAAAAGCAGCTGAAAGCCTTATGAAACCCAGTTTGGAGCGCCACACCTCCCCACAGCTGCCCCCTTCCTCAGGGACCAGGCCACCCGGCCCTCACACTAACGGGCTGACGCCTGCCCAGTTGCCAGGTCATGGACATCTGGAGAGAAGCCTGATGAAAGTTGGGCAGTGTTGCCATCACCATCTCCAGTGTCACATCCTTGGTGGTCGGTGGGGGCAGCCGCATTGTGCAGGGTGCATTAGGGACCCAATCATACCAATCCAGCTAAGAAGGGGCAGATATCTAGAATCAAAGTCTGCTAAGCATAAAACCCCCTTAGCCACCTGCACACAGCAGCCTCCACCCCCACTCCAGGTGTAAATGCCCACTGCCCCCCTATAACAAGTACCTGGCCCAGGTGGACGGAGGCGTGCTGGCCAGTGCAGGTGAAGATGCACATGGTGAGAAAGTGGCAAAGCTGGTCCCGGTACTCTAAGGACATGGGGAATCCTGCAAGAGGCAAGGAGAGTTAGAAGCTGGGAGGCCAGGAACGGAAACAGCTCAGAGAGGCTGAGCAGGGAGAATACGAGAGGGAAGAAAGGGTGTCAAGGTCTCTGAGGAACTGTTGTGGGAACTGACATGAGCATGAGTTGTGGTGGGAGAAACGGGGACATCTCCTGGGAGGGCCCTACTCAATGGGGTACTGGTATGACCCACACTGGCTCACATGAGTTAGTTATGTACAATGTTTAGGTATGTAGCAAGCTGGTTGACATCACAACAGTAGCTACGGTGAAAATATTGACACCAAGGAAATGGGCAAATGCTACAAATCAGGGTTTTGGGGTTTTTTTTGCTTTTTTTTTTTCCTCAGAGAGCCAGTTGTTAAGCATTTATGAGCAACTACTGGTCCCACTGCATCTGGGACCTAGAGGGATTCTTGTTGCATAAGAATCTGAAAAGGCCTTGAGCATTTTAATAGGGGTTGGACATGCTTCTGGAGAGTTTCATAGAAGCAGGGAGGGTTCTGGGGATGTTCCCAGGAGGAATCTTCCACACTGGAGGTCTCAGGGCAGGGGCTCAACTCACCTTGGTCCTGGGCCCCTAGCAGGCCAATCTCAGTGATCTCTCGACACCAGGTCTGCAGTTCAAGGTCCTCTTTCACCGCCTTGTCCATCTTATAGTGAAGATTCACAATTCCCTCCACATAGCTGTCAGCCAAGGGGTTGGGCCAAGAGAGCTGAAGCTGACAGGGAGCCTCCAGGCCCTCTGCTCCTTGCCCACATGGTCCGGTCAGGGCACCCAGCCCTCCAACACAGATCACCTCTTCTCTCAAGCCACTCCCTGACCGCCCACCCTCCCCCAAGCCCTGCCTTCCCCTGCCTCACCAATAGATGATTTGCCAAAGCCGGAGAGCATCCTGAGCATAGTAAGAGGACTTGACTCCCAGAAGCCCCCGGTCAGTCAGGTCATCAGGGGGACAGAATGATCTATAGGTTAAAGAGGTTCTAGCACGCGTAAGCAGCTCCACGTGGCCTCCCCCACCGGTGCTCACCACCTGAGAAGCAAGGATGGGCAGGGTCAGGCAACTCCACCTGCCGGAGGCCAGAGCCAGAGGGAGCATGAGCTCCAAGAGCCCCCTTCTCTCTTTCATACCTGGTCAAAAATGCCGTTTTCAGAGATCAACCCATTCCTGGCCCGCACATTAATTTTCAGGGTGTATCGCAGGTGGGGGATTATCAGCTGGAGGAAGAGAGCAGGAAAGAACAAGTCAGGAGAGAACTGCGGCAAGTCCCTGCAGGAACGTGGAGCTGAAGAAAAGGAAAGGTGCCAGGTCTTCAGGAAAAGCAGAGACATGAAGCTCAGTGGTCCCTCTACATCAAGAGTGTTCAGTCAAATTGTAATTCATTCCACAAACCATTGGCTTACTAGGTGTACCAATTAATAATGTGGATTTTTTTCCAGTAGATGGAGTTACACATATGTTGATGTATAGGCGATTTGATATGTATGCTATTTTGTTGTATTGATAACAAGCTTCAAAACTTCATATGTCAAATTTTCTGAAGGTGTTAACATCATAGATATTTTTTTTGCTCTGCTTTGATTGTCTGCATTGTATGTATCACAGCTGATCTGTCATGATACAGTCTTTATTGGCTGGTAGCCCAAAATGGAAATGAAAATCCCCAAAGATCAGAACCTCTGTCTTGCTTAGCATAATCATCTACAAGGGTTCTTGCTCCATTGGAGGTGCCCAAGAAGAACAGTTAATGGGTGAATACTCACTTCAAATTGTTTTTTTTAAAAAACACAACAGACCACTGTTGTGGACTTGAGCCTGTCTAACTGGCCTGTGTGTTACTATTTTAGGACAGGTCAAAACTGGCTGGAAAAGTTTTCTATGTATTCGCTTGGTCTTCCTTTTTGCAATAGAATCCTCAGTCGTTTGTGTGCAATGTCTATATACTGTCTGTTCATCTATCTGTGCTTTATACATAAAAAGAGTAAGACTTCCCACCTCCCACCCCTCATCCCCCACCTTGCCAATGAATCATTTCCACTTCCTTGGGAGGTGATGTCACCCTGTTGAAAATGCAGAGCAAGCCACCCCACTCTTGCTCCCTTGTCTCTCATTGGTTGGCTTTTCCCCACACCCTGAGATTCCACAGAGAGGGTGCCTCCAGAGGCAGACCTGTGCCATGGGGCAGAGAGGCAGGAGGAGAGAAGGGGATAAAGTATTACCTTGAAGATGGGGTGTATCGATGGAAGGCATCTCATGGTGGCCATAGTGATAACCTCAGCCATCAAATGTCCCCTCAGAAGATGAGAGAGAAGCTCGTGAAGCTGGAAGTCAGAGCTACGGACCCAGCATTTAGCCAGGAGCCAGGCCATTGGGGGATCCGTGGGCAGGAAAAGTGGTGGTGGTGGGGATCCCGTGTGTGGTAATTGGAGCTGGAGCAAGGATAAAGTGTGGGGGAAAGAGGATGAGTGGCCAGGTGCCCAGCAGATTCCCACTCCTTTGCATATTTATCCCCTCCCTTCTTCCCAAATTTGCTTAGCTTTCTCCATCTCACTGCTGCTCCTCCCAGCAGCCACTATTCCTTCTCCTGACTTTCCTACCCACTCAGTGCATTAACATTGTACATGCTGCTCTGCCCGGCCTTCTGCAGAAGCTCCTCTTCTACCAACTTCCTGGCCTCCACTTGCCCTTTCACTCCATTCAGTATGAACAAGATTCAAAACCTCTGCTTCCTTTATCCCACACTTTTTCAGAAAGTTCATCTTCTCTCTAATCTTTCAACACCACCCCTATTCAGCTGATTAAGTCTCCAGCTCTCAGCTAGTCACTAGCTAGATATATCAATTTGAGTGTCTCCCCATCTATAATAATAAAAGCATAATATGCTAATTAGACCGGACATTCTTCCGGATGACCTTCCAGACGAAGCAGGGGCTGCAAGAGAAGCCCAGGTGCTGGGTGCCAGAGGGGAGCTGCTGCCGGCAGCTGGGGGAAGAAAAGCCTACTCTTGCACAATTTCGTGCATCTGGCCTCTAGTTACCTCATAACTGGCCAGACAAAAGCCCCCCTGAGCATCTTTTCCTCTTTATTTGTCCTATTTCTGCAGGTGTCTTGTATAACTCTTCCTTTTCTCTTTCCTTGTATCCAGGCCAGTTTAATTTTCCTTTGCATGCCCATGTAGCTTTCCTCTGCACCCCCACAGCTATTCCCCACAACTGAGTCCATTACCCTCAACTTGGGCAATTGCTGTAACATGTCACCCTAATCTCCGGATCTAGCCTCTCCCTTCTCTGATCCATCAGAAACAAAATGACCCATAGAATGTGCCTATAGTATGTTTCACAACAGCCTACACCAGCTACCTGTGTTCATACACCTTGATTTGACATCCACCATCCGCTACAGTCTGGGTCCTCTCACTTCATATTACCCCCCCAGCACACCAGCCCAATTGTCCACTGACAATCTAACTTCTCACAATCTGCACACCCCATCTCTGCCCAACCCATCTTCCCCTGGGAGGAAGTCCTGCTCCTTCGCCAAGGCTCATGCCCACCCCACCTCCCATGACCCCTCCCACCTATCTCCATCCTCAGGCACTTCCTCGGCACTGGAGCATATTTATTCTTTCCCAGTCTCTCTCTCCAGCTAGACCCCACCTTTCTGCCTTTGCCCATTGCCTCCTTTACTGCCACCCCCAGGGCTTTAGCACAGGGGAATCCTCAGTGAATTTCCGTGAAGGGCTGAGCTGAGAGGGCCAACCACAGGGGAGCAGAAATCCTGGGTCCTCTCACCTGGATGACCATGGGCAAGAGTTTCCCATCAGGCTGCAGTTTCAGCATGACCAGAGGGGCAGCCAGGTATTGTTGGCTATGTAGGATGACGTTAGTCTTGATCCCATCCAGCAGGGAGAAGTCGGCTTCAAACAGCGTGCCTCCCTGGATGGGACAGAGGGCGAGGGCTATCAGTGTAAGGCATCTTCTTCCCACCCTGATTCCCCAAAGGAAGAACAAGAAGGAAACTAACTTATCTCCATCACCTACTTTGTAACAGGCAATGAATCACATGCTATGGCCTCACATAAGTCTTACAAGCACTTGAATTAATTCCAGGTTTATTTAAAAAAAAAGGAAACATAATAAAAGAAGATAGGAAGTAACTTGCCTGAAGTCACACAGTTTATAAACAGCACAGCCAGGGTTCAAACCCAAGTCTGTCTCACCCTATAATGCATGAATTTTCTCTGCCCAACCCATCAATTGATCCATGTTGACTCCTAATTAATAAGCCCACCCCTGATCTCATTCTCTTGCTACACACTCCCTCAAATCCTTAGCACCAAGGCCCGGTTATTTCTTTAGTTTGATTGCATCTATCACCCACCACATACTTTTCCTCCACAATATGCTTTTCTCAGTCAAGGAGGAAGGCCATGTGGTTGCACACCTCCAGGATCACTCAAGATTTCCCCTGTAGAATCCCCTCTTGCATCTGGGGGCAAATTGGGCTCATAGTGGGGCCCAGAGCAGCATAAACACTGACCACACTCCCATTTCACTGTGTGGCCTCCTTTGGGCCATTATGTCCATACCTGCAGCTCCTGCTCCAGCTGGGCCTGCACCTCCTCCATCCCAGAAGGGAACACCAGGCGGGCAGGAAGGCGACTGGAGCGCCTTAGCAGCATGGGGTTGGCGCCATTGAGAAACTGGTACCCAAAGAAGGCATCTTCCTTCCAGGAGTCCCGCACCTTCACTAAGGGTGGCAGTTGTGGTGCAGGTTGTGAGATCAGATCTCCTGGTTCTTCTAACCCCCACCAAACCATTCCCTCTTTCCCCCAGCTCACCAGAGGGACCCAGACCTCAGGTCTCCCAGCCCTGGTTCCCTGGATTGGGTGGTAAGGGTCCTGGGAGAAGTACTGGGATAGGGATACTGACCAGCCAGCTCGCTGTGGTCACACCAGACAATCCTTTTGAAGTCATCCAGATCATTCCAGCAAGCAAGAAAATTTAGAGAGTCTTTCATAACTAAGCTGGCCATCCTTCAGGTAAGTATAGGCAAAGCATTTGAAAGTTAGTCTCAAAATCACACATTGTAACTATAAGCACCCCCCTTGGGCTAATCCAGCCCTGTCCCTGTTCAGTACATAGGAGTCCCTGGACCAGGATACCTCCCTCTCCTCTAGCCCACACTGCTCTCACCCCTTGAGCTGTGCAGTCTCAAAGTCAAATCTCTTGTCCTCCAGAAACCTCTCATCTGGCGGGAGATCACCTAAATTGGCCACAGCCACATTCAGGATCAGCCCATCCTTCCAGTTACCCCATCTGTGGTGCAGAAATGAAATCAGGCATTGAAAGGCCAGGATTCACTGCCAGGTCAGGGGGGGGTCAGGGCGGGGTAAGGCTAACCAGTACAGCTTCCTTCTCTCTTCCAGCTCCTCCTCCCTGTGTTTTTTGAAAAGGCCTTGAGGGTCCTCTACCAATGTGCGGCCTAGAGGAGGAAGGAGGGCGTGGACAAGGGCATGGACAAAGAGGCTTCACCTGAGAGCCTCTGGCCCCCTCCCCAGTCCCTGCCAGGGGTGCCTGTCTGCCCACCCTTTCGGGGGAAGGGTGACCCTTCACCATCATGCCCCTCCAGGTTCTGCCCTCACACCCTGTTCCCTCTTCTCCTCTCTCCCAGCCCCAGCCTCTCTTGGGCCCCAGAGGCCTCCTCACACCCCACCCTGCGCTCACCTGTGCCCTCCGGGAGGCTCAGGACGCAACTGCCCTCCACCCAGCGGTAACACGGGAACCTGAACTCTTCCCCTCTGGCCCCAGGGCCCTGCACGGAGATCCAGTTGCAGAACCAGGCATCATCCATCAGGAAGTGCTTTTTGCGAATTTTCACGAACAGCAGCGGCCCCAGGGACTCCTTCACGTCTGCCTGGAACTCCATCACCTGCAGGCCACACAAGAGGCTCAGCATCCTTGGCGATCGCTGGGAGGGGGGACTGAACTGAACCCAGCTCCCCATCCAGGCCCTTCTGCTGGGCTTCTGGGAAAGCGGCAGCAAAGGAGCCAAAAAGAGAAAGGGGGCGCCCCGACCAGGTGTTCCCATGTCCCCACTATGGGCCATGGAGTTCTTCAGCCCCGGTGAGGCGGAGGAGGGAAGATGCACTCCTTCCTGCCTCTTTTCTCCTCTTAGTCACTGATCCTAAGGAGCGCTGAGCTGGCCGAGCGCCCCATTGCGGTGGAAGATACAGTTGACCAGGCACTTGCAGCGGAGAGACCACGGCGCCCCCTCAGCTTGGTGTGAGCGGAGACCTCTAGGTGTGGAGGGTTTAACCAGAGAAAGTGAGAGAGGGGGGAGGTTGGAGAAATGCGTGCCAGGGAGAGGAAGCAAGAGCGCGCAGGCTGAGCGAGGGCGAGGCAGCGTGGAGCCGAGCGTGCTGCCCAGCACGGAGCTCGGGGAGATGAGCCTGACTAGACGGTGAACAGTCTCCAAGGGCAAGCGAAGAATTCGGTCCTGAGAACCGGCAGAAGCCGTTCAAATGTTTGTGGGGAGGGGGGTGTTAGGGGTGGGGGTCTATTTGGAAAAATTCAATCTGGCTGCAGAAGGGCTTGGAAGGGCAGGAGATGAAGCTGCGGGGCGGGGAAGAGGCTGAAGGTGGTCTAGGTTCACGCGGACACTGGTGGTCTGGGGCGGGTCGGGCATCGGACCCAGAAGCCGGAATGTCCAGGAGGCAGAATTGGCAGCGCTGGATTCTTGGTTGGAGGCGAACAGAGCAGGACGCTCGCGGGACCCCTGGGGTGGGGTGGGGCAAGTGGAGAGCTGTGGGAGTGGGAAAGGGAGGGCCTCGCTTGGGCAGGTTCCTTTGAGGCGTCCGCAGGACAGACATCCGGATCTGGGGGTCCTGGAAAGAGCTGGGTGGGCGACAGAAATGTGGGGATGGGAAATGGGGAAGAAAAAGTAACAGGAGCCCGGCGCGAACCAGGCAGATGTGATGAGAGAGGGGAAGGGATCAGGAAATTCAGCTCTTAGTTTCTCTCCCCCATAGACTCCATTTCCCGTCTCGAAGGAAAGGGTTTGAAATAGGGCCTCAGAATGGAGGAAACTTCCCTGGCCGGGTAGTTCAGTGGTTAGAGGGTATCCTGACACCAAAGTTCCAGGCTCATCCCTGGTCAGGACACAAACAAGACTCAACCACGCATGAATAAGTGGAACAAAATCAATCTCTCTCTCTCTCTCTCTCTCTCTCTCTCTCTCTCTCTCTTCCTCTCTCTATCTTCCCCTCTCTCTCTCTTCCTCTCTCTCTCTCTCTCTCTCTCTCTCTCTCTCTCTCTCTCTCTCCCTCTTTCTCTTTCACTCTCTTCCTCTCTCTTCCACTCTCTCCCTCCCTTCCTCCTTCTATCCCTCCCTCCCTCCCCTTAAAATAAAATAGAGGAAACCAGAGACAGGCAGCGCTTCAAGATCTCTGCAAAGAGAGAGAGCTCTGTGCAGGAGGGCGGGCAGGAGCATCCTCCCCATCCCAAGAAAGCCAGATGGCCCGGACATTTATTGAGCACCTGCTGTGTGCCACACTCTGCCCAGTGCATCTCTTCCCAGGAATGTGACATCCTGGGGGCTGAGGCCAGCTCCTGCAGCTCACCTTGCCCCGCACTGGCCACAGGCGCTCCTGGAGCGCCGCTTCCTGGTGCTGGCCCACCAGCCACAGCTGCACCGGGTTGTAGGAGCCTGCGAAGAAAGAGGACCCCGTGGACACGCGGATGCGGTAGACACCCATCTTCCACAAAGACGTTTTGTGCCTTCTGAGGGGGAAGAAGAATGGAGGTGCCTAATAAAAGGGCTCAAGACCCCACCCCCTACTAAAGCTTGGCTGGGAAATTGCATAAGAGCTGCAGGATGTGGATGGATGGCAGGCCTCCAACCAACCTGGCCTGGCCACATTCTCTGGGCAGCCCAGAACTTGGCCCCAGCTCAGGAAGGTGGGGCCTAGGTGGTTTGGGGGGCAGACCTTTATCTTTGTGGGAGGAGGATGGAATGAGGAAGCAGAGAGGATTAGGGCCCAAAACATGCAGGAAGAAATTGACATCTAGCCCACCAGGCAGGTGGAATGTGGCTGGGAAGTCACCTCCATCAAAACACATAGACACACATACACACACACACACACACACACACACACACACACACACACACACACACTGCAGGCCTCACAGATTGGTTCACCCCCACTAATGGTCATGCTTAAGGTTGTAGGGGTGGATGAGGAAGTAAGGAGGCCTGGTCTGCATTTGAGGAAGGTATATTCAGGCCACCATGTTAATTTAACCAATTTGGAATGCTTTCATCTATTCCCTGTGCAAGGCTCTGGGGCTCATTCCTTTCTAGCTTACAAGTCCCGGCGTCTCTGTTGCCTGCAGGATGAAAATTCAAACTTTTTTTTCATTTATCTTTATTATTGCAAGTATTACAGATGTTCCTTTCCCCCCCATTGACCCCCTCTACCCTGCTCCTGCCCCTTCCCCAGGCCTTCCCTGCACTATTGTATGTCCATGGGTTATGCATATATGCTTGTAGGTTCTTTGCTCTCAAGAAAGTCACAAACAGTTCTGATAGGGCAAGATATCCAATTTGAGGGGCCTCCACTGGCTACGTTGTGACTTTTTGAGAAGCAAAGACTAAATAATAAATAGGGTTACTTCAAATAGATAAATGTATTTGTTAATAACCCCCAAATCAATTAATTAGTCACAGTTAACAAAAACTCATTTCAAAATTACTCAAACAATAAGGAAAATTTATTATTGCAGAAAAGAAGAAGAGCATAGGATAGATTGGCTCTAGGGTTGTTTGCTCCGTGGCTCAACAGCATCATCAAGAAGCCAAGGTTTGCCCAGTTGGTATAGCTCAGTGGTTGAGCGTCATCCCATGAACTAAGAGGTCCCCTGTTCAAATCCTGGTCAGGCACAATTCCCAGTAGGGACCATGTAGGATGCAGCTAATCTCTCTATCCCTCTCCCTTCCCCTCTTTCTAAAAATAAATTAACAAATAAATATAAAAATTAAGTTTTAAAAAAAGGAAGCCAGGATTTGTCTGTTTCTCTGTCTTTCCATCCTTCATGAGTTAGCTCCTCAATAAATCACCTCCTTAGCAAAATGCCTGCTACCACCTCAATAACCCCATAAATACATAGCAACATCCATTTGGAAAAGAAGAGCCATTTCCTCCTGTGCCTCTCTTTTTAAGAGCAGGGGAAGCTTTCCCAGAAACCATCCAGCAGCTGCCCCTTACCTATCTTTGGCCCAAACTGGACACCAAACCCAGATACTTCAAATAGGCAAAGGAAATAAAATCACCATGAGCATCCTAACCTTGGCAGGATTTATCCCTGAATTACACGAGGAAAGATGGAGACACAAACATATTTGGGGCCCCACCAATAAGCAAGAAAAGGATAAGAGACTGGGAGTTAGACACCAAGAGTGTCTGTTACAATTAGTTTGTAAAAGGCCTAACTTCACCATAACATTACAAAGAAAAAGTTACTGTAAACTGTCACCCAAAAAGTATAAGAGTGATTATATTAGGATTTATTAAGTTTCTTTAAATTTAATGTGAGGCTTTCATTGCATCTTTAAATATTGCAAATAAGTGTGACAGGTCATTCGGCATCTTGGTGTTTCTATAGTTGGACAACTTAGATCTTATTCATTCATCAGCCTGCTGAACTGTTCCTTTTTCAGAAACATAGATGCCATCCAAAAACTTTCTGATATTCTTGTTTTAACTATTGTGTCTTGATGAATCAAAGCAGCTGACTTTGATACAAGTTCAATGTCATTTCCTTCAAGAATCAGCTCATCTTTCTGGGCTTGAGATACTGAACAAGGAGCACCTGACGTCATCCGAACTCTGCGGGTGTAATTTTTGCCAAAGAAATTTCTAATTTCAACAGGAGAACCATTCTCCTGAATAACCATGCCCGTTGATGGGGAAGTGAGTGTACACAGACCTCATCTTGTAAGGGAAGCCCAGTGTGACACCCTTGATCATGTTCTGTACATAACTACAGATCATGTGGCCAGTTCCTTTCTATTTCTCCACAAAGTGCGTCCCTTCAGAGTGATGTCCACACTTTCTGGGATGTCCACAGAATGATTGCTGAGAATGGTCTTCATCCTCACCATAGATGTCTCAGGAGAGGATTTTTTTAGGTTTTTAAAGTTATATAGGAAAGTGAATACTACTAATTATGAGTATATGTGTTTCTTCTAAGTACATAGATGTTTATAATGAACTGATATGTGCTCATTTTCACTGGTCAATGGAAAAGAATGAAAACAGAAAACTGTGTGTGAGCTAATAGTCCCAGAAAAAATAGGGAGTGTTCCAAGATCAGCACATGTGGCTACATGCACATGATAACCAGGTAGAAAGGAAGTTCAACTACTTAACCAGCATTGCTCATACTCCATGATCAAGGAGACAGAGGGTCCTGAGATGCTCGATGAGCCAAATGTCCTAAAGATGGGCACAAATGTGCAAATACAATCCTCTCTCCCAGGAGACGAATCTACTAGATGGCCCCTTAACCATATGACATTACTAGCACATGCATAATTTTAAAGTGACGCTAACAACGTAAGTCACTATATGATAATGACAGAACAAGGGGTTCCATAACTCTGCCTAAGTGAAACCAAAGGCATACATCATTATAGATGCAGAAAGTACAAATTTAGTGGGAGACCCAAACAATAAAAGACTTATTAGAGTAACAAGATAAGCTTTACCGGAACAAAGATAACTCTTTGGGAGATACAACAAGCTTGAGAGCCCGAAGCATGGATCAACCTGCTGAGAAGAATTCTGTAGCCAGGTGTACATGAGGTTCTGAGGCAATATTCTTTGGAGATGCAGGGAGTCCAACAAATTTTCAGTAACACCAAGCAAACATCAAAAGACATATTTGAGCAACCTTAAGAAAGTATCTCCTTCCCAGAGAAAAACAATAGCAAGTAGAAACCAATGAAGTAATGAATTAAGTCTACGGTGTTGGTGTCTTAAAATAAATTTAAATGTAATGACAGTACATATGTGTTTATAATGTTTATATATGTTTATATATTGTATTTGGTTTGGTTTTGTGTAGTGTTTAAAGTGTATTCAAATAATCATCATATTAAATTTGTAATTGCAATTGATATTGTTTAAGGAAATTGATAAAATTTGCAATCACTGTTTAAATATTAATATTTATTTATTAAAGTTCTATTCATAGAAATATGTTTAGTAAATTGAACATTTAAAAAATACAAGTAGACCTCCCTTGCTCTCTGGCTAAGCCTAGCTGAGTCCTCCTACTCAATGAAGATCAAACCATCATGGCTGGCACTTGCCTGGGCCCTCCATGCCTGTGCATCCTGTGCACTCTACTCTCTGCCTGTGACCATGTGGAGGCGACCAAGGATTTGATTACCCCTGCCATCCCAGGGCCTGTGCTTGGCCCTCCAGAAGTACAAGCAGCAGAGATCCTGTCCCAGGTGACCCCAATTCACTCCCCACAGTCCCTGGGAACCTCGAGCCAGGCTGGTGCCACACCACCCAGAACTGGAGAGTGTGGATGAGAAATCCCCAACTGGACATCTAGAGCACCTATCCTATTGGTTTTCAGTCAAGAATTGAAAGTTAGCAATTCTTTAAGGCCTGAAAGGGACATAAAAGATATTTCATGCTGCAGAGATGATTTCCTGTGACTCCTGCCTACCATCCATAAAATATTTATCCTTTCAAGTGAGGCGAATCAGACCCAGAATTTAAGTGTCTTGCTGAAGGGCATTTAGTTGGCCAGGTAGAGGCAAAATCTAAATCCAGCAGGTTCCTCTCCAGGCTCCACCCTGTGTGGTCTTATGATTACAGGCAGCATGAGACCCAGTCTTCTATTTTTTTCTATTTTTTTTATTAGGAAGTGAGAGGGGGAGAGAGAGAGAGAGAAACATCAGTGATTGGCTCTTTCCTGCATACCCCCCTCCTCAACAGGTACGGAGCCCACAACCCCAGCATGTACCCTGACCAGGAATTGAACTATGACCTCTTGGTTTATAGGTCAAAGCTCAATCACTGAGACATGCCAGCTGGGCGAGACTGGGTCTTAATGGACACTAGACCTCTGGAGGAGCCAAGTACTCTGGAGTTACCTGTTTCTACCTGTTGGAAAGTTTGTTCTTGTTTTAATTGGTAATGGAATTGCTATAAACTTGGGGGAAAGGCACCTTTCTTAGAATCTGTGACTCACCTTGACTAACAATATTTAACAAAATATTTTATTGTTCACATACTTGTGGCTTTAAGCCGAAAAAGAAAAGTCAATAGTAGGTAAATCAAGTAGGGCAGTGGTCAGCAAACTCATTGGTCAACAGAGCCAAGTATCAACAGTACAAGATTGAAATTTCTTTTGAGAGCCAAATTTTTTAAACTTAAACTATATAGGTAGGTGCATTGTTATTAACCTACCTATATAGTTTAAGTACTGTTGATAATTGGTGCCTCCACCGTGCTGCGTCTCCCGTCTGATACCCACCACTTCTATTAACACCACTTCTTCATAATAGACTCGCCCAAGCCAAAAACCGACTTCTGTGCAGGGGCCACGAAGTTTCAAATGCACTGTATGTGCGTGCTCGCATGTGGTATTTTGTGGAAGATCCACACTCAAGGGACCAAAGAGCCGAATTGGCTCGTGAGCCACGGTTTGCCGACACTGAAGCAGGGCAACTAAGTGAGGCCGTTTCAGTATTGTTGTTATTAGCTAGTTAATGTTAATAAAGGAAAGAAAGAAAAGGGAAGTCAGACATGGTAAGCTTGACCACCTGGCAACCTTCGGAAAGCTCCATTGTTCCTCCAAGGAGATTAATACCCGTCCCTTCCCCGATCGGGTACTCCATTGTTAGCAGGAGAAGAAAAGAGGGAGACGGGCACACATGCAGTAGAAGGTTGGTAGTGCAGGGGAAGTGTTTATCTGTCAGTCTAGCCTGGGAAACAATGTATTGTCTAGGTGGCGAACCCCATCAAAAATCTGGAAAAGTTAATTAGTTAGTTTGAAGAAGCTACTGGTTAAAATCTCCAAAGAGTTCCCTTAATCTTGTTCTCTCTTGTTCTGTGACTCCTGCTGGCTGTGCAGACTTCACATGCAGGATGCTGGACTGCACTGGACTTTAATATGGAGCAGAAACTGTGGGCAATGGCCTTTATTCTGGCCCTGCTGAAGACATGGCTGGCCTTCTCCCAGGATGTGACAAAGGGAAATGGGACATTGGAAGTCCAGGGCTTTATTTCCACCCAAACAAATAATTCTTATCCTCCAAGTCAGTCTCAGGAAAATCTTTTCCTCGTGACATCTCAAGAACTCCACTTCCACCAATAACAGTTTCTCTGAGCCTAATAAAGCAGAAGGCTGCTGAGCTACATGAGAAGAGTCCACATGATTCTGTGTGATGCTTTCTCAGTGGCAGCTGGACACAGATACAGGAACAAAGAGTAGTTTGTTCAAGTTTACTCCCCAGTTCCACGAGCCATGAACCAACATTCAGGAAAAGAGGCAGAGAAAACTAAGAAAGGGGAAAGCTGCAGAGGCCTCGGGGTTATGACTGAGCCCAGAGCCACAGAACCATTGCCAAAGCCAGGATGGCCTATTTGGGGGAGGGGGTCCTTCATCTCTCAGCAGCTCAGTTTCTTCATTGGCCAAACAGTGATCAGGCCAAATAGGGTCTAGCATGGAGCCACCTTGCCTTCTTTCAATTCTAGCTCCACCTCTTTCCAGTTGAGGTAGAGCCAGCATTTTCGTGGCAAATTATTGAATGTCTTACCATCTCAAGGCCTTGAGTTTCTTCATTTGTAAAATGCAAGAGTCTAATAGCCCCTACTTAATAGAGCTATTGTAGGAGTCAATATGTTAATATTCATAAAGCACCTTAGAACAGATCTGTCACATAGGAAGCACCATTTAGGAGTTCTTGCTGTAATCATTAGTATTATGTAGTATGTGCCTATTGAATATGTGTATTAATAAACATAGTCTGTCTTTATAACCAAAAAATATATACAAATATCTGTGGGGTGTTCTCTCCATGGACAAAATATACCCAAACTTTAAAAGTTTTATCAACAATAAACATAGAAAAATACCTAAAAATGTGTACACCAAAGGAACAGTAGAGATTGTTGCCAGGGAGTGAGAGAAGGTGGGGAGAATGCTTTCATTTTTTACCTACTTTGGAATTTTTGGAATTTTTTACAGAAGCATGGGTCATATCTATAATCTCAAATTTTTAATATTTTTTTGAAAATAATATCTTTATTACACTGTCAGCTGGGCTAGTCCAAGACTGCTTCAACTGCTTCTTGGTGTCTCAGCTAATAATGCCTGCCTCGGCTCCCCCTGGAATCCCACTGCAGGCACTTGCTGCTGCTGAGATCGCCTCAGGTACAGCTGACACCCGTGGTTGCACAGGAGGCTGTCTTTCTATGTTTGACTTAGACTTCCACACCTGGTGTGTTCTGTTCCATAGTCAGTCTCAAGTGTAAGCGTCCCTGGCCTGCTCCAATGCACTGTGGGCAGCTCCTCAGAACATCAGGCATCTCTGGTGGCTGCTCTGCTCAAATTTTAATCTTTAACAAAATCCAAGGCTATAGATCCTATCTAATAAAAGAGAAACATGGTAATTAGCATATGACCACTACCCTTCCCATTGGCTAATCAGGGCGATATGCAAATTAACTGCCAGCCAAGATGGCGGCTGGCAGGCAGGCAGCTTGAAACTAACATGAGGCTTGCTTGCTTCAGTGACAGAGGACTCCACCATTCCCCGCCTGCTGCTGCAGGCCTCTGAGCTGCAACTCTAAGCAACTATGTAACAAATATAGAAGCTAAACAAAACCCCAGAAACCTGCTTTAGTCCACGGGGCTTCAGCCAACAGGATCGCAACATTGTAAGCAAAGGCCAGAAACCTACTTTCAGCAGCGGAGGCCTAAGAGCTGGAGTCAAGCCTCAAAGCTAAAGCTGGCCCAGAATAAAAAAAAAGAAAGAAAAAAAGGAGCGGTTGGGAGCTTCAGTCATCCCCAGCCTGAAAACAGCCCTCAGTCCCTCACCCAAGCTGGCCAGGCACCCCAGTGGGGAACCCCACCTTGATCCAGAACACCCTTCAGGGCAAACCAGCCGGCCCCCACCCATGCACCAGGCCTCTACCCTATATAGTAAAAGGGTAATATGCCTCCCAGCACTGGGATCAGCGGAGCCGTGAGGCCTCCCGGCACTGGGATCAGCGTGACAGGGGGCAGCGCCCAAACCCCCTGATCGCCCTGCGGCTCTGTGTGTGACAGGGGACAGTGCCCCAACCCCCCAATCGGCCCTACCCTGAGCGTGACTGAGGGTTGCATCACAACCTCCCAATCGCCCTGCTCTGTGCATGACAGGGCATGGTGCCCCAACTCCCCAATCAGCCCTACTCTGACCCCGATCAGGGGCTGCACCTAGGGTTTGGGCCTGCCCTCTGCCACCTGGGAGCAGGCCTAAGCCAGCAGGTCATTATCTCCCGAGGGGTCCCAGACTGTGAGAGGGTACAGTCCGGGCTGAGGGACCCGCCTCCCCCCCGAGTGCACAAATAAGTTTTTGTGCACCGGGCCTCTAGTGTTATCATAAAAGCATTAACTTTAAGGGAAGCCTCAAACTGAAGTTCAAGGGTTTTTTCTAAATGAAATTCAGAAAGATTAAAATGTAATGACTAAAACTCTTCATTTGTAGAAATGCCACAAAACTAGTAATTTTCTTATGGACCAAAGGTGTGGTTGAAGAGTTGGGAAGACACCTAAAGCAATTCATAGTAACTAGCAGGTAGTTTCAGTGAGTTTAGCTTCTGATGCAGATGAAACCTTGAGAGGTAAAATCCAGGCCACTCCCCCACTTTTTTGAATAAGAATATCTATAGCAATTACCCTATGTCTGTTCCACCATTTTATATTGGTAGGAAGGGGCAGATGGCACTTTCCTCAGTTCATGGTTCTTAAGGAGAGAAATTTTACTCAAATTGACACTTAGGGAACAGCTGTACTTAAGGAAATGCACTTGAGAAACATCATTCATACCTGGACCTAATTTATTTTTATTTCTTTTAAACATCACATTTATTTTTTTCCTTTCTTATTTATTTACTAGAGGCCTGTTGCACGAAGACATTTGTGCAATAGGCCTTCCCTTCTCCTGGCTGCCGGCACCGGTTTTCCTCCAGCACCCGGGACCCAGGCCTTCTCTCCGGCCGGAGCCGCCTTCAGTCTTCTGTCTTCGAGGCTCCGGCCAGAGCCACCTTCAGTCTTCCCTCCGCTGCTTGGACCTACGTGTGCAAATTAACCGTCATCTTTGTTGGCAGTTAATTTGCATATCATGCTGATTAGCCCATGGGAGGCGTAGCAAAGGTACGGTCAATTACCATGTTTGTCTATTATTAGATAGGATTTATTTATTTTACTCCTCACCCAAGGATATTTTTCCCATTGATCATTTTTTCTTTTTAAAGAGAGTGGAAGAGAGAGGGAAAGAGAGAGAAACATCGATGTGAGAGAAACACTTCAATTGGTTGCCTCCCACATGATCCCTGACCAGGACTTGGGACAAGAAGGAGCCTGCAACTGAAGTATGTGCCCTCGACTGAAATCAAACCCAGAACCCTTCAGTCTGCAGGCCAATGCTCTATCCACTAAGTCAAACCAGCTAGGGTCTACCTGAACCTAATTTAGATGGTAAAATTCTGGACTTCAGGATGATGCTATAATAGGATTAAAGTTTGGAGTACCTTGAGGGGGGGTGGTGAGTATTTTGCAGGTGAAAGGAACATAAATCATTAGACACCAGAGGGCACACAGTGGTAGCTAGTCTTCAGAACAGCCTTCAGTGACCCCTTATCTCATGGCACTCATGTCCTTGCATAGTATCCTCCAAAACCTCCCAAATTGTAGGAACATTGAGAGTGGACAACTTTCTCTTATGCTTGCTGTGAGGGGAAAGCATATGGTAACTCATAGTTCCCTCCTACTCATAGTTTGCTGGTAGTTACCATAAGTGATGTTATCACAAGCTTTTATGTTGTTATTGTTGTTAATTCTTGCCAGAGGAAATTTTTCCTTTGATTTTTAGGGAGAGCGGAAGAGAGAGGGAAAGAGAGAGAAACATCGATGTGAGAGCCATTAAATGGTTGCCTCCTGTACCAATCAATGGGCCCAGGTCCCAACCCAGGCCCAGGCCCTGGGAGAAGCCCACAACCAAGGTATGTGCCTTTGACTAGAATTGAACCTGGGATCCTTTGGTCCTCAGACCAACACTCTATCCACTGAGCCAAACCTTCTAAGGCTGTCACATGCTTTTTTCTTCACACATTAAGATGATCATATGATTTCTTTTTTCTTAGCTGCTAAGATGGTAATTGCATTGATTGACTTTCAAGTGTATAACCATCCTTGCATTCACAAAATGAACTCCACTTGAATGTGCAGGCCCGTAGCCCAATTCACAAGTATATCCACCTGCTTCTTATTATTGGTACTAGTAAGTTTCACAGCACTTGCCACAAAGCCACCAATAGATAATGAGCAGAACTCAAAGAGGCCATCAAGCACTGGACCGTCCTCACCAGCACTGAATCACTGTTGCTGCCTGCTGTACTCAGACGTGTTATCTGGGAGGATGGAGTGCAAGAATTTTATGAAGTCATCACTATGTACTTGGTCATCTCCTCAGCCTGGGCTTGTGAGGGTGATAGATTTCCATTTTGCCTTAGAGACCATAGTTAAGTAGCAAATTGTGAGTCATGCCAATTCAAGGAGGCGTCATTGGGTAGCCTTGTCCATAATAGTAATTCCCGGCATCCTATCACAGCAGTAGTAACAGACTTTCCTCCTGGTACACTGAGACTGTACTGTCTTGCTCGCCTTCCTTCCCTCCCATTCATCCATCTGATATTGTGATTTTTTAAAATATATTTTTATTGCCCTAACCAGTTTGACTCAGTGGATGGAGCATTGGCCTGCGGACTGAAGGGTCCCAGGTTTGATTCTGGTCAAGGGCATGTACCTTGGTTGTAGGCACATTCTCAGTGGGGGGTGTGCAGGAGGCAGCTGATCGATGTTTCTCTCTCATCTATGTTTCTAACTCTCAATCCCTCTCCCTTCCTCTCTGTAAAAAATCAATATAAATATATTTAAAATATATATATTTTTTTCTTTATTGATTTCAGAGAGAGGCAGAGAGACATAGAAACATCAATGATAAGAGAGAATCATTGATAGGCTGCCTCCTCCATGCCCCCTATTGGGGATGCAGCACACTACCCGCACATGTGCCCTTGACCAGAATCCAACCAGGACCCTTCAGTCCACAAGCTGATGCTCTATCCACTGAGCCAAATGGGCTAGGATTGATATTGTGATTTTTAATAAGAAATATATATTTGGTCTCCCTCCCCATTTTAGACAGAGTTCCTAAAACCCTTGGAATTTCTTTAGCTGCTCTCAACCTGTGTGTTGAGAACAATGAAAATACATCCTGCATAACAGATATTTACATTACCATTCATAACAGTAACAAAATTACAGTTATGAAGTAACAAGGAAAATAGTTTTATGATTGGGGATCACCACAACATGATGAACTGTATTAAATGGTCGAGGCATTAGGAAGGTTGAGAACCACTGTAAAATGATAAGAACAAGAAAGATGTCTTTTATTATGTTAATGAGGTATTTTTTGGAAAGCCCCTAGTTAACCTAGGAATGGAAGCTGGTCACTAAAGGAGCCCAACTGATGAGAGGGTTGGAACTTTCAGCCCCACTCCCAGTCCTCTGGGGAGCGGAGAGGGGCCAAAAGTTGGCTCAGTCACCAATGGCTAATGATTTATCAATCCCACCTATGTATAACCAAGGGCTGGGTTTAGAGAACTTCCAGGTTTGTGAACACAGGGAAATGGGGGAGAGTGGTGCCTGGAGAGGCATGGAAACTCCACACCCTTTGCCCCTACCTTATCCTATGCATCTCTTCCATCTGGCTGTTTCTCAGTTATATCCTTTTATAATAAACCAACGATCTAGTAAGCCAAATATTTCTGTGAGGTCTGTGAGTTGCTCTAGCAGAATATGTTTTTTGCATCCAATATATTCTCTCCTCTCTTTCTGGGACTTCTATGGCATGAATGTTAGACCTTTTGATATTGTCCCACAGAACACTGAGGCTCTAGTTATTGCTTTTTATATTTTTTCTCTATGTTTATCAGATTGGAAAATGTCTGATTATTTATTGCCTCTTTCCTGTCACCTCCATTCCACTGTCGAGCTATCCCAGTGAATTTTTATTTCAGATATTGTATTTTTCAGTTCTAAAACTTTCAAAATTCTTTTTTATAGTCTCTATTCAGCCAAGAACACCTATCTCTCCATTCAAGACCTTTACCAAGGAACAGTCATGACATCTGCTTTAACATCTTTATCTGATAATGCCAATAGCTGAGTCATCTCAGGGCTGACTTTCAAGTTTTGGCTTCCCTCTCAGTCTGCATGCCATTAGTAACTTCACAGACTCCTCAGGTCCTTAGTTGCAGTTTGTATTTGTTCATAATTTCCCATAGTAATCAGTGGGAAAGATAGTCTGTATTGGGCTTAGCAGAAGTCATTGATGAATTTTAATAATATGCGTGTACCATGGATGAATGTTGAAAACATCATGGTAAGTGAAAGAAACAAGACACTAAAGGCCACATATTGTGTGATTCCACTTACATGAAAGGTCCAGAATAGATAAATCCATAGAAAACAGAAAAAAAAGACTCATATTTCCAAGGTTTGAGGGGAAGGAAAGAACGCAGAGTGAATGAGAAGAAAACCCATGGACAGGCATAGCTCATTTTACTGCACTTCACTTTATTATGCTTCATAAATGCTGCATTTTCCACAAATTGAAGGCAAGACCGTTCACCTTGGTCTGAAACCAAACCCACAATATCTCTGAGGTGTGTCTGTAGGGGGTTTCTTTGTGGATGCAAAATGTCCTGAAAATAAGTAGTGGTGATGGTTGCATAACTCTGCAAATATATTTTTTTAAAAAGACTTTTGAAAGAGTGAATTTCATGGTATGTGAACTTTATCTCAAGTTGTTATTTTAAAAAATATATATATGTAAACCTAGGATTTTTATTGTTTATTTTCAACAAACACTGTATTCTACTTGAAAGTTAATTTTGAGAATTTCCTGTTGAGCAGTTAGCCCCTGACATCATTAAACATGTTCATTGCAAGAGCAAGTTCACTGACAGTTCACAATGATTCCAGCTCACTTTGGATAGTTTTTGTTTCCAGCCCAAGTTGGATGGAGTACTCATTTTTAAGCTATTCAAACATCAAAGACAATTTTTAAAAATTTAATCTCAATTTCTGAAGTATACTTTGATTCTTTTAAATGCAAACACAAGAGGAACATCTCAGATCCTACTCTCTGTGTAGGCAGTTTTTCTTTTCTTCGTTATCATTTTGTTTTCTGCTGTGAAGTTTTAAGTGCAATTCATCAGACACAAAATATTTTTAAACAGCTGTAATCAGTCTTAAACAATACACAGCAAGCACCAAGCTTTAAATTGTTGCTTGAAGTTTGAGCACAGAAAATGTGGAGGTCATGAACTGTGCAACAACAAAAATGTAAGAAAATAAGCATTTACATTGAAAAAGGAATCAAATTTCAAGAAAGAAAAGAATAAAATTTTTAAAAGAATTCAAAGTATGAATCCATAGCTTTTCTTATTATAATTTTTTTAACTTTTAATTTTTAAATTTTACTGGCATGATTATGTAGACAAAGCTTAAAGAAAAGAAAATCTTCCCTGTCTCATTGTTTTCTAGCCATGATTATTATAATTATTATTTTTTATTTGTGATTGCTAAAATTAATTTAAGGGTGTTAAAAATTATCTGCTTTGCCCTGGCTGGTTTGGCTCAGTGGATAGAGCATTGGCCTGTGGACTGAGAGGTCCCGGGTTTGATTCCAGTCAGGGGCTTGTACCTTGTTTGCGGGCATATCTCCCGTAGGGGGTGTGCAGGAGGCAGCTGATCGATCTTTCTCTCTCATCGATGTTTCTAACTCTCTATCCCTCTCCCTTCCTCTCTGTAAAAAATCAATAAAATATATATTTTTAAAAAATTATCTGCTTTGAGTGTCAAATAAGCAAGGTACACAGATGCCCTTTGGTGTTGACTATAGCAAGGAGGGCACCTGTGATTAAAACTTTCCCTTGGACATTGTGACACACTGTGACAGATCCTGCCCTACAACCCATCTAAGACCATAGACCTTCTACTTAACCCACATAAATTTACACTACTCACCCCACCCAACTCTAAGTCTATTCTACATATGGCCACGTCCTACCTGAGGAACAGAACATGTACATCTGGAACCCACTGATGCCAGCTCCACCCCAGAGCCCCGACCATAACCTAACTTTATCAGGAGAGCCAGAGGTAGCTGCCAGCTCCATCCCAGAGACCCCACCTTAACTTTTTTTAATTTTTATTGATTTCAGAGAGGAAGGGGGAAGGAGAAATAGATAGAAACATCAATAATGAGAGGGAACCATTGATTGGCTGCCTCCTGCACGCTCCCTACTGGGGGATCGAACCTGCAACCCACTCAGTGTCCTTGATTGGAATTGAACCTGGAACCCTTCAGTCCGCAGGCCCATGCTCTCTCCACTGAACCAAGCTGGCGAGGGTCCCACCTTAACCTTTAAACCTCAGTCCCTCACAGAGATAAGGCCATTAGCTCTCTATAGCTCTTGGCCTCTGTCCTCCCTTAGAAGTGAATAAACCTTTTTTGTTCAGTTACTCTTCTTTGTGAATTCTTTCACAACCTGTGGCTTAAATTGAGAAAGCCATCAGAACCCACCTAGCACACTGTAGTTTCCAAACGTAGCTGCCTCATTGACTTTCCTCCCCTTGAATGACCCACTCTATGTTCAATCTCCTTCCCCTTAAGTAGAACCTTGTGTCTGCCTTAACCAAGAGAGTACAACAGAAATGATAGCTGTGACTTCCAAGGCTAGGTCAGAAAAATGTCATATACTCCTTTCCACCTGTTCTTTTGGAACCCAGCCACCATACTGTGAGGAAGCCCAAGCTATATAGTGAGGCCACATGTAGGTGTTTCAGCTGATAACCAGCATCAACTACTGGATGTGTGAGTAATGAAGCCTGTAAGATGACTCCAGTTCCAGTCACAACCTGACTTTAATGAGAGATCCCAAGTGAGAACCACTTCACCCAGGTAACCCCCAGAAACATTAGAGATAATAATAAAATATTGTCAATATTTTAAGCCTCCTATTGCTGGTGATTTACTAGGTACCCAGAACAGATTTTAACATCAAGAGTGAGGTGCTGCTGAAACAAAAACCAAAAACATGTGGCATTGGCATTAGGACCAGGGGTTGGTCAGAAGCCTAAAGGGCCTTAAGCACGAAGTTAGTGAAGGCCTCAAGTGCTTCAAAAAGTTTTTTGGTGAGGGCTTAAAGGAAAATAGAAAAGTGTTCTTGGAAACTGGAGGGAAAAATTATGCATGCAGGTGTTATGTTCCTAGTATTGTTATGTGATAGTGAAAACTTTGTCCCCTGCAGCAATAAGAAAAGTGGGAAATGTATCTAATAAACTCAGTGATCTAAGGAGATTTCTAGGCAAAATATTGAAAGTATCACCTGACTTCTCACTGACTATGATAAAATGCAAGAGGGAGGAAAGAGATAAATTAAAGATGACATGTTACATATGCACCATCCAGGACTTGCTGAGATCAAAATAAAGTTGTTTCTTATCTTAGTCACTCCAAATGACTAACAATGACAAAATTAAGAAATGGTTTCTGGGCAGAGTCAAATATAGGGCATTTTAAGGAAAGCATAGTCTGAAATTTAGCAACAGGTATAACTATAAAATTATACTTTAAAACCTCAGAAAAATTTAAGGTGGCACTTCAAACAAAGGCCTTGTAAGGATCTCAGAGGTATATCCAGCAAAATTTCTCTATTAAAACAATAGGACATTTCAGAATCTTCAGGACAAGGAGTCCAAGCTAGAGAAGGAGTTATTGCAAAGAAATTTATATACAGATTTTTATCTAAAAGGTTGTATTATAGTTTATGCCTACAATACCCACAAGGTATATATATCTGGCCCTGGCCTGATAGTTCATCTGGAAGCAGATCCAGCCTGGTCTTTACACTAATGATGACTATGTGGCTACATACAAAGGACCTCCCTTTGAGGTAAAAAGGAAGAGATTGTGGGATGTTAGATATTATTGTAGTACAATGGGAACCAGTGGACTGAAAGTTCTTGGGTTTGATTCCAGTCAAGGTAACTGCCTCAGTTGCAGGCTAGATCCTTGGCCCTGGTCTGGGCCAGGGAATCTTATCCTTGGGTGAGGATTGACAAAAGAATTTTTAGTGATAAGAATGATACTGTCACTTGCATTAAAACCTCAGGTATGTTAGCTGAGTTCTTTAAGTCTTGTTCTTTTCACGTGAAAAATGAGTTGCAAGGATAAAATTGAATAATAAAGTGCTTAACATAAAGAGTTGGCATATGGTAGGCACTTAATATTTATTGCCCATTACTATTATAAATACAGTAGAGGCCCGGGTCATGAACATTTGTGCACTGGAGGTGGGGTGGGGGGTCCCTCAGCCCAGCCTGCCCCCTATGACATACTGCGAGCTCTCAGGGATGTCCTACTGATGGCTTAGGCCTGCTCCCTGCTCCCCTTGGGGAGCAGGCCTAAGCCACAGTCTGGCCTCCCTTTGTGGGAGGCGACCGGGCTCATCAGGGGAAGGCACCAGCAGCCACCAAGGTGTTTTCATCAACACGGACTCCAGTCCCTTCACCATGAAAAAAGACAAATTTCTTTAGGCATTTTCAAGATGTGTCTTTCATAGGATATGACATTTCTTTCTTTCTTTTTTTATCCTCACCTGAGGATATGTTTCCTTTGATTTTTAGAGAATGTGGAAGAGAAAGGGAAAGACAGAGAGAAACATCAAAGTGAGAGGAACACTTTGATTTGTTGCCTCCTGCATGAGCCCTGACCTGGGCCCAGGCCAGGGAGGAGCAGGCAACCTAGGTACATGCCCTTAGTCAGAATTGAACCCAGACCCTGTGGTGGGCAGGCCGAGGCATTATCCACTGAGCAAAACCAGCTAGGGAAGGATATGACATTTCTTAGCCCTCCAACAGCGGACCTTCCTTTTTTTCTCCAGGAGTGTGGTAAAAAACCCTAGATCACCTTATTGGAGTCTTATTACCCAAGTTACTAAGAATATTATCAATGGCATACAGGGAGCTTAGCCAATGAGCAGTCAGAAAAGGTGTTTCCTCTGTAGTTACACCAATTGCCGGCTCGGCCTCTGCCCAGGCCTAACTCCTCTGGCCGAGTCATTAGGCCTGGGCAGGAGACCCCCAGCTCCTTCAATCCCCCCTCCGCCCCTCCCCAGGCCTAACGCCTGTGGCAGAGGCATTAGGCCTGGGCAGGGGACCGCCAGCACCCCAATTGTGGGATCTGCCCCTGCTCCCCGTGATCACTGGCTCTGCCCCTGCTCCCTGCCATCACAAGCTCCCTCACAGCTCCCTGCCATCTCTGGCTCCACCACTGCCCACGCCTAATGCCTCTCACCAAGTCGTTAGACCTGGGCATGGGACCCCCAGCTCCCCACGATCGCTGACTCTGCCCCTGCACCCCATGATCACTGACTACGCCCCAGCCCAGACCTAACACTTCTGGCCAAGGTGTTAGGCCTGGGCAGGGGACCTCCATCTCCTCGCCATGGTTGGCTCCGCCCCTGCTCCCCACCATTGCTGGCTCTACCCCAGCCCAGGCCTAATGCCTGTGGCCGAGGCATTAGGCCTGGGCAGGGGACTCTCAGCTCCCAGCATTCACCGATCACCGACTCCTCCCCTCCACCCCGCCATCGCCGGCTCCATACCTGCCCAGGCCTAACTCCTCAAGGTGTTAGGCCTGGGCAGGAGACACATCAGCTCTGATTGCAGGCTCCAATTGCCACTGGGCACCTATGTATGCAAATTAACCGCCATCTTTGTTTGGTTAATTTGCATACTCATCCGATTGGCTGGTGGGCATAGCAAAGGTATGGCCAATTTGCATGTTTATCTATTATTAGGTAAGGTATGTATGTAAACAATCATCAGGTGGAAATACCATGTGTAACATCGACAAAATAATCTAAACCACTAAGATGTTAACAGGAATTGCCCAGGGCCTTCCAATGCTCTATTTCTCCATTTAATCATAAATGCATGGACTTACTCATTTCTGGATACAAAGATAAAATATTGCAAAGGCACCTACTCTCCTGAATTAATCTAAAATTCGCATATATATGAAATATGCAAATTAGGCCAGGAAGATTTAACGCAGTGGTTCTCAACTTGTGGGTTGCGACCCCTTTGGGGGTTGAACAACCCTTTCACAGGGGTCGCCTAAGACCATTGTAAAACACATATATAATTACATATTGTTTTTGTGATTAATCACTATGCTTTAATTATGTTCAATTTGTAACAATGAAAATACATCCTGCATATCTGATATTTACATTATGATTCATCACAGTAGCAAAATTACAGTTATGAAGTAGCAACGAAAATAATTTTATGGTTGGGGGTCACCACAACATGAGGAACTGTATTAAAAGGTTGCGGCATTGGGAAGGTTGAGAACCACTGCTTTAAAGGGTCAGGACCAGACAGGAGGAGGTTGCCTGCTCAGGTGAGGCCAGGAGCAGAGCTAGAGACAGACACAGGGGGGCCTGCCTGAGCCAGAGAGGACACAGGCAGGGGGGAGAGGGGGGCCTGGGGCGGAAGTCAAGTGCGGGTCAGGTCCAACCCTTGTGGCAGCCCTTGGGGTGCCTCCTCCCGCGATTTCAATAGCGCTCTGGGCCTCTACTTTAAAGTAAAAATTATAATAGGATTTTGGGAAAACAAACACTGTTCTAAATTTTATCTAAAAATAAATATGCAAACAAATCAGGAAACAGTTGAAAAGAATATAGGAAGGGGACTTGCTCTGTCAATTAGGAAGGACTCTCGAGCAGTGCGGCCCTGGTGCTGGAGTGAGCAGGTCCTGGGAGCTGGGCAGCGACATCAGGAACAGGGCGCAGCACATGTGGGACTCAGGGGATTTATTGTGGGGGCCCTTTAGCAGCAAATAGCACTGGGGCAGCTGCTCAATTATTGAGGGGAAAACTTTAGATCAATATTTCAGATCTTACCCAAGACATTTTAAATGTATTTACGATTAATATATTTTACTGTGTCTTTTCCTTCTGAAAATTGAATGAAGATGGAATCAAAATTTTACAAATAAAAAATGAGAGAATATACATAAACTCTATTTAATTCCATGATATAGAGAACACTTTCCACATGTTGATGTCTTTTTTGGGTGAGATGTAAAGGAGAAAAAAGGTCAGTCCTATGAAGTCCTGAGCAAAGAGCCTTGCAGAGAGAGAGGCGTGTGTGCAAAGGCCTGAGGTGGGAAAGAGCCCACTGGGGTGAAGGAATGACATATGGGCCAGGGTGGCTGGAGTAAAGAGGAGAGTGTGAGACATGAAGTTGTGCAGGCCAACAGGGTCCCCGAGCAAGCAGAGTCTTGCTCAGTCTGTAAAATTTATTCCAAGTGCAATGAGGACTTTTAGAGGATTTTAAGTGAAAGACATTCAGCAACTATCTTTCTGTTTGTATTAGAAAATAGTAGTTTTATAATCAGATTAGGCTGTTGCATTTTTGATATGATGCTTTTTCAGTGCCTAGTACATTTTCTTAACTTTTATAAAGATATGGTTTTTATTTTAGACTATTCATTCCTAGGTTTAATTTCTTAACAAACCTACAGCATCTGAGAAACTTATTTATTTTAAATTTATTTTTAATTAAGTATAGTTGATATACAATCTTATATGGTTATATTGTTTCTGGTGTATGATATAGTGAATCAACAATTTTATCACCTCACCAATTCATATAACCATCTATCATTGTGCAAACTTATCACAATATTATTGATTATATTTCCCTTCCTGTTTTCACCCACCCCCCACACGCTCCCTTCTGGTAACCATCCCTTTTCTCTCTTTTTTTATGAGTCTGTTTTTGTTTTGTTTTGTTTTTTGATTCCACATATAAATAAAACTCTATGGAAATTGTCTTTCCCTGCCTGACTTAGTTCACTTAGCATAATACCTTCTAGACCAGTGGTTCTAAACCTTGGCTGCACATTAGAATCACCTGGGAATCTTTTTAAAATCCTGATTTCTAGGCCTCATCCTCCGGAAATTCTGTTTCTTTGTTACTAATGTTGTGGCCCCACCCCATAACAAAGATACAGAACTTCTGGGGGATGAGGTCCAGAATTCAGGATTTTAAAAAGATTCCCAGGTGATTCTAATGCGCAGCCAAGGTTGAGAACCACTGTTCTAGACCCACCCATGTTGTTGCAAATGGTAAAATTTCCTTCTTATTTATGGCCCAGTAAGATTCCATTGTACATATGCACCACATCATCTTTATCCAGTCATCTGTTGATGGGCACTTAGGTTACTTCCGTATCGTGGCTATTGTAAATAATGCTGCAGTGAACATAGGGGTAGAGCATAGGCGTAGAGCTTTTAAAGCTCTCCTAATATTCAACCATACTTGTGATCCAGTATAAGCTAATGAAGTAGATATGCTCATGTTTGGTCCTCTTAGTCACATTTATTAATAAGTTGGTCCACAGCTGTTTTTTGTATGTGCCAAACTTCCTTTTTATTATGATATCTGTTGCATTAACTCCCATATTAAATTTGTATAGACATATGTTTATTTTCTACTATTTGGATTTTGTTGAATTTTTGTAACATCATTAAATATAAAATGTAAAGGAAGTAAAAATCACCCAGGTCTTGTTAACAAAATTCTTCCAATTTTTGTTTTCTTACTAAATTATTTTTATTCACTCAATGTGCTGGCGAACATACTCTGTAAATATTTTCATCATTTTTAATGGCTGCATGCTATTACATTTTGTGATTGCATCATATATATTTTTAATCAATATTATGATGATGATATTTAGCTTTCTTTCTGTCTTTCTTACTCAGACAATGGATCAGTAAGTGTCTTTGCACATCACTTTTGGACAGATTTCTAGGTACATTCAAAGGAAGTACACTTCGCCAAAACTGGTTTGGCTCAGTGGATAGAGCGTCGGCCTGCGGACTGAGAGGTCCCAGGTTTGATTCCGGTCAAGGGCATGTGCCTTGGTTGTGGGCACATCCCCAGTGGGGAGTGTGCAGGAGGCAGCTGATCGATGTCTCTGTCATCGATGTTTCTAGCTCTCTATCTCTCTCCATTCCTCTCTGTAAAAATCAATAAAATATATATTTTTTTAAAAAAGTAAGCACACTTCATTGTTATACATATTGCCAGAGTGTCCTCCAGGGAGATAGTTTCAACTTGCATTCCCCAAGTTCATGGAAACTGTCAGGTTCATGCAGCCCTGCCAATCTGATCTGTGAAATAGGTTTAATTCTCACAGCTCTCCTTATGGGCAAATCAAGGTGAAGATAAACAAGTTGTTCTTTTTAAAACATTAATATTTTAAGGAAAAAGCAAAAGTATCTTTTTGGAGCTAAATCACAAATATTGAGAAAGGTATCTCTCCAAGATGCAAGGATAAGAATCATAAATGATACAGACAATTATTGCAGATACATGAGACCCAGACACTGTTTGCTTTTATGCTAGAAATCATTGTGATAAGATTAGTCACTGAAGCAAATACCAAACTGCTTATATTTGTTCTTCCAGTTTATTGTAAGTTTAACTTTTTGAAAGTCTTGGAAGTATGCTACACAGTCACTTCTCTCTCTCTCTCTCTCTCTCTCTCTCTCTCTCTCTCTCTCTCTCTCTTTTTCTTGAAAAATACTGTCTCCATATTACTGAGTATTTTTCCACTCACACCAAAAAGGAGAAAAATGTACATTCAACATTGTCATTGTGTGACTTTAAAAAATACAGAAACAAAAAGACATGCTTTTGATTAAATTATAGTTCTAGACATTTATCTTAAGAATATAATTATCTATGATGGTGGGATTGGGCCAGGTGCTGGGTTGCTTCCCCTCATGGACTTTGTAAACCAGCACAGGAGAGAGCTCCACAAAGCAAGCAGACAGGACAAAGTAACCACAAACTGATAAATGCTGCAAGGAATCAGTAATCTGGAATAGAGAGTGATGGTGGGGAGGGGGGACGCGGAGGGGGGAGAAAAGGGCAACGTCTTAGATGAGATGGTCAGGGAGGTTTTCTCTGAGAGACATTTTAGCTGAGTCAGACAGCTGAGAGTGTCTGATACTCAGAGAGTTGGGAAAAGAGCTTTGCAAAGAGAAGGAAGAACATCTGCAAAGACACAAAAGTGTGTCTCAAGGACTGACAGGAAGTCAGTGCTGGTGTTTTGTGAGTGAGCCTGTGAGAGACACTAGTTGAGGTTGGGAGGTCCATGGGACACAACAAGCCAGTGAGTCATTCTGTTTTATGTTTTAAGGACAATGAGAAGTCGTTAAAGTGTCTTAAGCAGGTAGGGCGGGATGGCTGGGTTTAAGTTGAATGGATCACTCTGTTTGCCGGGAGGAGAACAGGTGGAAGACAGGACAAGATCAGAAGCAGAGAGAGCAGTGGCCCAGCAGATGAGGAGGGTGGCCTGAACTAGGACAAGAACAGGAAAGGTAGGGAAAGAACTAACTCCTCTTGGAGATGAAAACATGACATGTCAATGGTGGACTGGGTCCTGGAGATACAAGGTAGGGTAAAATCAAGGATCACCCTTCATTTTAGACTAGGGGACCTCCAAGAGGGTCCATGAACGGTTAATATGGGGAAAGGTTGAACTCCTGAGAGGTGAGCAGGGGAGATGGCAGGAAGGTATTTAGATGCATAAGTCTTGGATGGTGGTATGAATTTGGAAGAGGAGACGCTACTGATAATAGAATCCAATTGAGTAGGACAGGGAAACAGGGCAAAGGAAAGTCAAAGTAAAGGTAAAATTGGGGAATGAAAACCAAGACAGGAGGTCAGAAAATGTTACCACACTTTGAATGCTGCATCAAAGAAACAAAGTCGGGAGCTTTTAAATTATGAAGCCAGGGAAACAACTTTAACCACACTTTCCTTTGACAAGTTCAGGAAAAATAATTTCAATTGCAGATGAGCAATAGCAAAAGTTGAGTACTGGAAAGAGTGTGAAAAAATGGCCACTCATGCATTTTAGGGAAACATTTTATTGGGACAAGCTTATTAGAGAATAATTTAGAGCAGGGGTCCTCAAACTACAGCCCTCAGGCCACATGCGGCCCGCCGAAAACATTCATCTGGCCCACCGGGTGTTTTTGCCGCCACTGTGTGCACAGGAATTTGGTCATACTTTTTTTTTTTAAACTATAGTCCAGCCCTCCAACAGTCTGAGGGACAGTGACCTGGCCCCCCTGTTTAAAAAGTTTGTGGACCCCTGATTTAGAGCATCCATACAAATTAAAATATTCAATCTTTTTGACACAATTCCACTTTGAACTTATTTTATAGGAATTCAAGAAACAGTATAAACGTTGAAATATATGAGTACTACTAAATTTATGACAATATTGTCATCATAAAATTTTGGCATTACTGCAACGTCTATCAATAGACAACAGAGTAAAAGACATTATTGTGCATACATAATGAAATACTTGTGCAGTTGTAAAAAGGAGTCATGTTATCTTAAGGTAGACATGAATTTTCCATGAAGTTTAAATTAAAAGCACAAGTTTGTGTGATCGCATTTTTAATTACCTATATATGTGCTTGTATGTTACCAGAAAAACCTGCAAGTCCATTACTAAATTATTAAGATTAGGATTTTATTTTTAAATGACAAGATATTAAAAGAATCATTGTTCATATAATTTGATTCTATAATTCTATTTCCACTGATAGAGATGCTCATAAATCATTCAAAATGGTATAAATTTTATAAAGAAAGATATCCATCACAGCATTATGTGTGTATTTTAAAAACAAAAAGAGCCTAAAGACCCATTTAGACAATACTTAAGCACATGAAGGTACTGAAACAGGTGAAATATTATGCAGCATGTTTACGGGCAACAGACATTTCTTGTGAGATAAGAATGACAACATGGAAACTATGTCAACATTCACAGGATAATACAAGGGACAAATATACTAATATGTTGCATGTGATTGTCTCTGGGTGATGGAATTTGAGGTGATTTTACTTCTGTCTGTTTGTCAGTGGACTGAGATCCAGGACTTCTCCTGGGTAGGAATTACTCTTTCCTCTCAATGTCCCAAGGGCTCAGGCAAGGTCTTGGGGCCCAGAAGACATGAGTACTGTCTGTCTAAGGGGAGATCATGTGGCTAAGCCTCCAGGAAGGATTGGCTTCCCCCAAGCTGCTCATTCAGATACGAATCACTAAGAAAATACTACCCACCAATGAGCTTGCTCAGTAAGTAACATTGGGTGTTGGATCTCCCTGAACAGTGTCTGAGAATATGGCTCTAGAGCAGCGGTTCTCAACCTGTAGTTCGCGACCCCTTTGGGGATCGAACAACCCTTTCACAGGGGTCGCCTAAGACCATTGTAAAAATATATATATATATAATTACATATTGTTTTTGTGATTAATCAGTATGCTTTAATCATGTTCAATTTGTAACAATGAAATTGTGGGTCACCACAATATGAGGAACTGTGTTAAAGGGTCGTGGCATTAGGAAGGTTGAGAACCACTGCTCTAGAGCACCTCAGAGAAGCAGGCCATTGGACAAAGCCAGCATCCACTCTATTCTATCCATTGAGATTTTGTCTCTCAGGGCCAGACAGGGAAGCAAAGAAACCACCTCAGCAAACTCTTTGAACACCAACTGACAAATGCATTTGCAGAGCATGCCATGTGCTTCTCTGGACACTTGAAGAATAACGTGGAGGGAAATCCCAAGGTCCTTGCCCCCAATCAAGGAAGGATTCAAGTGATCACTTTTGATCCACAGGCGTTTATTGATACCTAATGGGTGTCTACTCCTGCCCTGGGCACCTAGGCACAGAGCGACCAGACATGGCGGAAGTTTTGTCCCCAGTTCTCCTGGGACCAGGTCATAAACTTGTGCAAAGGGGAAATAACAAGACATGTTAACCTGGATTATCTCTGATCCCAGAGATAAGACCTGGCACCATGGAGCCCCAGGGAACGGAGGAACTAGGCTCAGAGGGAGCATCAGGAGCACCCACGGGGTCAGGCATGAGACTGCCTCAGGGCTCCCATCTGTGTCCTTACTAATGAGGCTCCAGGAAGGTTCTGCTTTCTCTTCCCTCCAGGTTCCTTGACTCAGATGCTGCATTAATCACTAGGAAGGCCTCTGCCACCCAGTTCAATCTACTTAGTGGGTAAAAGTTGGATTATTTGGAAGGTCTCTCAGAAAACCCGTTCCCCATCGCAGATGTGGGTCTCCACAGGGCGAAGGGAAATAATGGGTAGGGAGGTGGGTGGTTGCTGTTGTTTTAATTTTTGTTTTCTTGGTTCAGGGCTCCGTAAATCACATGCCTCATTTCATGGCACCTCCTCCCTACCATTCTTTGCAAGACAACTTCCAGGTTTTATTGTCTCTTATTACGGCTAATCTCCATTTCCTTACTCTCCCTCCACATAGTAGCCACTTCAAAATTGGCATGTAGGCTTGAATAATATATGTCTTTGTATGTCTGTGTGTTTTATAGACACGGGAAGTGTTGTGTTAAAAATCCCATTGTGTTTCTTACTTTCTATGTTGACACTAATTTTTATGATCTGCTCTCCTTGCTGTGTAAATACTCAAATCCCTGCTTGTTTTATCTTTTTTTCCAAAACATTCTCTCTACACAGATGAATTTTCTTAGTTTAAATTGAACCCTATCACTTTCTGCTTAAAGCATTTCAAAAACTTCCATTTACAATTAGAAAAAAAAAAATTGGAAACCAGCCTATGAGGTCTCCTTGTCGGCTCCTACATACATCTCCAACCTCAACCAGTGTCCTTCTCTTTCTTCTGCTCCCCACACTTCAGCCACGCTGGCTTTCATTCAGTTTGCTGAATTCACAAAGCTCTTTCTTTCATCTCAGCACCTTTGCCTTCTCCCCCTCCCCCACCTCATCTCTAGGAAGGGCTTTCTCTGTCTCAGCCTTCAAGCCTCTCTTAACTGTGGACATTGGTGCAGCCCTTTTGGAGAGACTTGGGCAATATTAGTCATCTTGGGCCAGGTTCCCTGGGAGCAGTGACTCCTGGGAAGTGGGACAGAGTTTAGTGAAGGAATGATCTCAGAAAAAGAAGATGGAGGGAGGTGAGCAGAGATGCGGACTCCGCACATGACGTTCAGCCTGGTCTTGAGAGGGGATCTGGAAGAGGAATTGTACCCATTGAGTGAGTCCCATTGGAGGTAAGGAGCCAGGCTTGTCTACCCAGTGCCAGTCATTACTGGCCTCTGGCTAAGCCTACATCCCAGGGCAGTTGAGGGGGAGCACCTACCCCTTCTGGATAAGGAAAGTGACATCAGGAGCGATGAGCAGCCAACATCCACAGCACCTGGGATGGGGGATGGCTGAACCAACCAGTGAAGTTGTATCCACTAGTAAAACCTAAGGTATGCATGGCCTTCCTGCTAGAAATTCCTTCTTAGCACCATACTCTAGAGAAGCTTCATTCAGGTGCCCATGAGGGATACAAGAAAGTCCATTTCAGCATTGTTTATGATGGTGGAAAACTAGAAATAACCTAAATGTCTTTCAACGGGAGAATAAAGTAATCATAGAAAATGCCTAGTAAAGCAGTAAAAGTAATGGACTGCAGTATGTGTGGCATTGTGGACAAATCTCAAAGCATGATTTGAGTGAAAAAGAAAGTGTCAGGTTACATACTGAATGATGCTATTAAAATAAAATTTCAAAAATTCAAAATCAACTCTAAATTAACTTGTGTGTACACAAATTTTAAGTAATATTATAGAAACCTACTTAGGGACAAGCACGAAGTGGATGATAGTAAGTAGCTCTGGGGAAGGGAAACTGGGATGGAATCAGGAGTTCAAAGGTCTCCCAACGGTCACCCTAATGTTCTATTTAAAGACACACAGGCAATGTCAGCATTTAAGATTTAATAGGAACACAGGTGATCACAATTTATTCTACATAGATTTTATTCTTTTACATTTAATCCTTAATAGTCACACTTTAAAAATTACAGAAAATATTCATGTGGCCCTATGTACACCTAGAGTGATACTTGTGTCTTTTTGTTTTCCCTATACTATGGTTTTACTTTCAGATGATAGCAGAAGAAAGTACACAGATGATCCATTTTCTCTGTTTAGACTCCATCACAGCACTTTGCCACATTTCATCATGTCACAGGAATTTGTTAGCCATGCTGTTCATATACAATGCAATTAACATCGCATAAGGATATTTATGTCAGTGGGAAAATACTCATAAAAAGGCTAATGTTCTTTAGGTGTAATTGACAGGATAAGGGTTGGGAACCCACTTATTCCAGGTGTTTCTTTGCTATCTATTCCAGCCAATATTTCCAGTGGTCCATTCCCACCCAGTGATGCTGATCAGAAGAACCAGCTTTATGCTCTTAGACTCTGAGGGGCTATATTTTGACACAGAAGGCCTGCTCTTCCCCCTGTGTCCCAGCCAAGGAAATGCTATTCAAAAAGTGGTCAGACAAAATTGCGCACATTCAGGGTGGTATGGCCAAAGACAGAGAAGCATCTTTCAGATGCTCAAAACTCAGCGGGAAGGCAGGGGTGGGTAGGGTGAGGGGGAAAGATCAACCAAAGGACTTGTATGCATGCATATAAGCATAAGTGATGGATGTGGACATCACGGGGGAGGGTGAGGGCAGGATTGGGGGGATGAGGGGACATTGGTGGGGTAATGACACATTTGCAATATATTATTCATGAATAAAGAAAAAAAGTGATCCGTTCAAGATTGAGAATGAGAGGCCTATGTTATAGGTTCTCCTAAGGTGATTCTTATGCTCTTTGGACTTAGCAAAATTATATATATGAATATTCAAATATATAAGAGCGCATTTAATTTTGCTAAGTACTTATACATGGCCCTCCTGGGTGCCTGTACTAGTTTACACTCCCATCACAGCCCATCATGTTCCCATTTGTCCCATAGCCTCACCAACACTTCCCATCATCACACTCCAATTTGTCTTGCAGATTGCTGTAAAGAGGGCCTCATTACTTCTCTGATTACAAGTGCAATTTAATATCTCTTCATACCTTGTTAACGTTTTGGGTTTCCCTTTATGAAATTCCCTTTTCATATACTCGACCCATTTTTATGTGACAGACATTTCTTATAAACTGTAGATATTAATCCCAACAAGGGATTTCAGAGATCGCTTGCAAGTTTTAAGATAAAGCTCCCATAAACATTTGTGCTCAGGTTTTTGAGTGGATGAAACTTTCTATTTCTCTGGGATAAATGCCCCAGAGTGCAATTGCTGGGGTGTGTGGTAGTTGCATGTTGAATTTCATAAGAAACAACCAAAGTACTTTCCCCAGTGGCTGTAATAGTCTACAGTCCCACCAGCACTGTATACGTGAGTTTTCCACATCCTTCCCAGCATCGAGTGTTATCACAGTCTTTTATTTCAGTTAGCCTCCTTGTGGTTTAAATAACGTTTTCCTAATGGCTTATGATGTTGAACTTTTCAAGTGCTCGTGTGACATGTTATCGCCTCTTCAGTGTATTGTCTGTTCATTTATTCTGTTTAATTCTCCAGTGAAACAGCTGGGCCTGGATGCCCTTCCTTAGATGCTTTAACCACAAATTCAACTTCTTTCATAGACTAGTCAGGGCATCACTTTCTCTTGAGGAAGGTTGTATAGTTTGTTTCTTCCCAGGAATTGGTCCATTTCAGCTAACTTGTTACAACTATGTGCACAGCGTTTTTCTCTGTTTCTTGGTCAGTCTGGCTAGAAATCTGTTTGTTTTACCAATATTTTTAGAGAAGCAGTTTTCTGGTTTGTTGAAGGCTATTTTGAAATTCTTTGTTTTACTGATTTCTGACATTATGTTTTCCCCCTTTCCTTGTTTCTTCTAAGTCACTCTGGTGCTCTCTGTAATTTACTATTTGGATACTTCAATCTCTCTTCCCAGGTGTAATGCTTTCCTTAGCAGTCTATTTAAAACAAAAACTCTGTCTTTTATGGCTGCTTTTGATATGCAGCTGTTCTTTATTGTTTTTAGTTGGGAGTATTCCATAATTTCACTCATAATTTCCTTTGAACTCAGGGCTTATATAGAATATACTTCACTTCAGCTTCCGTTATATCTTCTAAACTGTCCAGATATTTGGTGATTTTAAAGCTATTCTTTATTTTTAACTTCTTACCTTAGTGCATTATGGTTAGGGAATATATAGGCATCATGCATTATGGTTCATGAACATATCAATGGAGAAAAAACATATATATCTGCTTTGGAATTTATTGACACTTCCTATGTGGCATAGTATGTGCTGATTTATTTTGTTTAAAAGACTGGCTATTATCTGTTTTTCTGATATGTCTAACAAAGCAAAAAATAACTTCCATTTGTCAAATTATCTTCTTATTTTAAAAAATCCTTTATTGCTTCTTATTTAATAGGTCCTATTTCAGGAGGCAGGTTTAAAATTAATGCATTCTATTTTGCAAGACAGGGTGCTTTCTCTTAACTTAAAATACATGCAGTTAAATGTATCCCTGTGGTTTATGACACACATCTATCTTTTCCTCAGCAAGGCATGCTCTTTAATATGCCCCCCTGTGTTTCCTTCCCCTACCCTCATCCACTACACAGTGCTGACACTATCTAATATTTTAGATTTTTTTCCACACTTTTTCTGTATTCCTTTAGTCAAGAATAAAATTAGCATGGGGCCACATTGCTCAGTTCTGGAATTTTGGTTCTGGCTTCACCCAGGACACCGACCCCTCATAGAATCTCCAATCTGTATCTAAGGAAAAAAGAGCTTAGCCCAAGGCCTTGTGGAGAATCAAATGAGGTTGAGGCTTTGTCACGAGGCAGAGAAAATGGCCAATGAGCTCAACCACAGCCCGTGCAGCAGAACTCTCCACTGTCCAGGCACCCAGAGAGCACTTTCCAGGGATGACCCCACTGAGTTTCTACAATAAACCTGTGAGCTTGACCCTAGGTCAGTGATGGCGAACTTATGACACGCGTGTCAGAGGTGACACGCGAACTCATTGGTTGATTTTTCTTTGTTACATGGATATTTTGTGGCCTGGTAATGCATATCTTTGCTAATATCCATGGCCTCTGCTTCTTGAGCATCCCCATGTGAATGCCCTTCTCAGCCAGGTCTGGTCTATAGGTTGCATAGTTGCTGGCCTGTTGCTCAGAGGAGAAGCTCTGATGCACCCCCTCAGAGTAATTAACCCTTGACTTAGCCTTGCATCTGTCCTGTATGGCACTGTCCTCCCAGTGGATGGGCTGGCTGGACAGGGAGCAATCCAGATCTCGGCCACTTTAGCAGAAGCCTCCTCGGCCACTTTGTCCACCCTTCAGGGTTTGCTGCCTGACCTTGGCCATGCGGATGGCGCCCACAGGGAGTGTCTTCTAGCTCCACATGGTCTGGTCTTTAAGCACTTCCCCCACTGCAACAGGGCCTGTAGCTTGTTGCCTTCTCACAGAGGAAGTGGGGGTCCTGCAATTAAGGTCAAGCCCAGGACTGTCTCCAGTTGTTCACTGGGGAACAGCATACTCCCGTAGGATGTACTTGAAGCCCTGCATCTTCACAGTGGTCACCATCGATATGTGGTTGGAGTACTGCATCTTCATGGCGATCACCATAGAGATGAGGTCCTTCTCCAACTCTTTGAACACCACCATCTTCATTAACGTCAGGTTGCACAACCTGGGCACGAATCTGAGGCTGGGGCTGTCCAACTCCTGGGTAGCAAACAGGTTCTTGGGCATTGGTGTTGAACCTGAGCACAGGGATGGGGGAGCAGGAGGTGCGGAGACCAGGACTGTGGGCAGCAAGGTAGCTGCATCTGCTTACAACATACAGGTCCTTCTGCATTCTGGGGTGATGGTTTCTCTTCCTGTGTTGGGACAGAGGAGGGACATTCCCTCAGGAGCAGTTTATGAACTGCCACGTGGGTTGGGGACTTTAGTTCGGACCAATCCCCTAAGTCCATGATTGGCAAACTGCGGCTCGCCAGCCACATGTGGCTCTTTGGCCCCTGGAGTGTGGCTCTTCCTAAGCCTTAGGAGTACCCTAATTAAGTTCATAACAATGTACCTCCCTATATAGTTTAAGTTTAAAAAATTTGGCTCTCAAACGAAATTTCAATCTTTGTACTGTTATATTTGGCTCTGTTGACTAATGAGTTTGTCAACCACTGCCCTAAGCACTCAGTGACTGTTGTCAGGAGGTGGGACACAAGTGATCCAAGAACTGTGTGTGTGAAAAGGAACCACATGCTCACTGACTAGCTCAGGGAAGGCCTGTGTGGTGTTCTTGCAAACTCAGAGACCTAAAGTTATCCAACAGGATGTTCTGAAATGAAAACTTTTACACTAAAAGCAGTGTATGGTGGGTAGTCATGTCCTAGGCTGGCATCTTCCCTGACAAAGATCAATCTTAACCTTCACTGAGCCTGTCTATTGCCTTTTGGCATCTACAATAACATATAATTTGGAATGTCAAAGGAATTTCTCTATTTCCAGGCCCCTCAACACACAGGCAATGCTCTGCGGAGACCACAAATCCCCTCATTCTTACTGAGTTCATTGTTGACTTGTAACTATCCTATATCCTCATGTAAAAGAAGTATGTCTGTGTCATTTTGCTGTTTATACAGTCACAGAGGATTCCCCACTTCTATTTCTCTGAAACCCTAATGCATCACCACTGGGTTTCCTGTTACCACCATACATCTCCTGTTCTGATTGTAATGTATAAAATAAGGTGCAAAACTGCCAGAGAGAATTATCTCAATCCGCTAAGATTTTCATCCTGCCAATTGTTGACAGTGGGACTTAAATAAATGACCAAAATTCTTCACAAGTTTGAATGTTTCATACTTTGACATTTACTTGACGTAGTGGGTCAGGATTCCAAAAGAGCTCACCCAGGACCAACCTGTGGACATGGTGTTAAGATTCAACGAAGACCCATTGAACTGCTGGTTCCTCAGCCATCGGGTGAACCTGGGTGAGTTGTATCTTAAATCCATGACTTTCCATTGCTGGTGGTATTTGAGCTGTATTTTTAAATACTCCAGATAGAACTAAGATAAAGGGTTGATGGAACTTAGGTTAAGACAAGACAGTAGGAAAAAAAATGTGTGGCTGGTGTTAAATTGTGGCTTTCCAATATGAATTGCTTTCTGAGAATCAGAGCAAAAAAAAACCCCTAAAACCCCCACCCATTATCATTTAAATTAGAGTTGAACTCAATCAGCTCCAAAAATACAGGGTCATATCCTCCCTCAGGTCCGAGTATTAGGTATTCTTAGGGGACTAAGAATGTCTGTGGAGGTGTGAGGTCATTCCTCATGATGTGCAGGAGCCGCAAAGCAAAATTTCAACACAATTGGAATTAAAGTGACTCATTCTGATGGGGGAGCACCCATAAGGTTTGGTCAACCGTTCCCTGACCCTCTAGTTGTTTGAGACAGCAGGGAGATAAACCGAGGCACATCAGAGGTTTGAATGTGATTTGAGGGGTGAGAGCCTCATGGAGCTCAACCGATAAGCAACGCAGATTGACCAACTACATTATATAACAATACTAGAAAATTTTCTGATTCTGCAGATATCAGAAAGAAAAGCAAAACCACATACACATACACACAACTACAAAACAACAACAAAACACTCCTAAAATTAACATGGGAAGTTGTGCCTCCAAGTCCAGGAGATGCCAGATCCCAGCCCTCACTAATATTCCTGATAGGAAGCTTTTACTTACATGTGCTTTACAGAAATGGGAAGATTTAATTAGAAAATATCCTCCTAAAAAATGGCCAAAGTGCACTTTTATTTGTGTGCCTAAATTAATTTTTGGCATGCAATAAAAGTTAGGAAAATGCCAGGTCTAACAGTAAACTGAATGAATGAATGGAAGCATATCTTGATTTGGAAATCAGGAGATTTTCAGAAGCACATATAAATTCCTTTAAAAACAATTAAGGAATTAGAAATTTTATAGACTGTCTCTGAACTCTTCTGAAGGTAATAATTGCCACCACCCCATTCTCCCGCCTTCTATAGTTCCCCCACTATATCCTTCACCCTTTTCCATCCTTTGTTCCTTTCCCTTCAGTCCCCTCCACTATCACTTCCTACTGACTTAAGAGAAAATGAGAATAGGAATTCTAACAACTCCCTTTGGAGAAAAGCTTGTCTCAGCAAGAGAGGAACCAGCAAATGTTCCTGATTTTCTGAATGACCCTGATGGGTTCACAACGGCATTTAACTCTTAAAATATGTAATCCTGGATATTCTAACTGATTTCAATTAATATAGCTAATGGTTTTTGTCAGCAAATGCAACACAAATTCTAAATAAGGCTTGCAAGAAAATTCCTGTAGAGAAATCTGTTCACTGAAATGGGATGTAGAAAACCAATAACGAACAAACCACACACACACACACACACATACACACACATGCACAAATATAGGGTTGATCCATGGGTGTTTCCCTTCTCACTGATAGTTTGGGAGCAGGTGAAATTACCATAGAAAGAAAAGCCACTATGACCCCTGTCGATACTGGGGCTACTCTATTTATTCCTACCCACAGCCAACTAATTATCTTCTCCTTCAGAGTAAAGCATCTGTGCAAATGGCAGGAATATTTAACCAATGTCTGTTTTTAATCAAAACCTGTTTCCAGCTAGGGAATGTTATAGCAATATTAGCAAATATCTATCTTTGCTAATAAAATCTGCCCCAAATCAGCTGATAGGGAGAGGTGTTTAGTTTGCTTATTTGTTTGTTGTATGAAATCAGTGATACCCACACATGCTTTTTCCAGAAGGGTAATATGTATTTAGAAATAAATGAACAAGATACTGAGCCCAACAGAGCCTGAGATGAATCCAGCGGTGTGTCCTCAAAGTTGGGGTTCTAGCTGCACCCAGGTTTCCTCGGGGGCTCTTGAAAAGGATCGGCTGGTGGCATCATGCACAGACATGGAGAGGCATGGGGGAGATGGTGAGCATTCAGCAGGGAAATGAGCCTTTGGCCAGTATTTGATTGAAAAGGAGCCCAGAGTTGGAACCACAGGCATGCACCTTTGTCCAGTGCCCACCCAGGGTGGAGGGAGCTGGGCCCCTTTGTTGTGAGCTCAGGCTTATGCAGTTGTGAACCCAACCCTCAATGGAAAATTGGGAAACGATGTCCATAGAGTGGCAGATATTCCCCAGTGTCCATGACCTTCAGAGCCCAGAGTTCAGGAATGTTCAGACTTCCAGGCCAAGGCTCCCACCTCTCCAACAGAGTTGGTCTGGACATTAGAAATCCTGACATACTGGGAAGCTCCTGCATGTTCCTCCGTATCTAGGGGTCAGGGGGCGCTTTGTTCTGGGACCCAGAAAGAGCACTAGCTCTCTCTTCTTTTTTTACTAAGAGAAATACTTGTATTATTTTATTTTATTATGGTTTAAAGTATAACATATGTTTCCATTTTTCCCCTAAACCCCTCCCCAGCCACCCCCACCCGCAGCACATGCCCCTACCCCCTTAATGACTGTGTCCATTGATTATGCTTATATGCTTGCATTCAAGACCTTTGCTTGGTCTCTTACTCTCTCCCCCACTCTCCCCTGCCTTCCAGCTGAGGTTTGAGGGTCTGTTTGATGCTTCTCTGTCTCTGGATCGATTTTTGTTCATCAGTTTATGTTATTCATTATATTCCACAAATGAATGAGACTGTGTGATATTTATTTTTATCTGACTGGCTTATTTCACTTAGCATAATGCTCTCCATGTCCATGCAAGCTGTTGTGAATGGTAAGACTTCTTTCTTTTTTACAGCAGCATAGTATTCCACTATGTAGATGTACCACAGGTTTTTTCCACTCAGCTGCTGTTGGGCACTTACGCTGATGGGAATTTAGGCTGTTTCCAAATCTTAGCTATTGTGCTGCTATGAACACAGGGATGCATATATCCTTTTTTATTGGTGTTTCTGCTTTCTTGGGATATATTCCTAGAAGTGGAATTACTGGGTCAAATGGGAGTTTCATTTTTAATTTTTCAAAGAAGCTCCATACTGTTTTCCACAATGCCTGCTCCAGTCTACGTTCCCACCAGCAATGCACAAGGGTTCCTTTTTTTCCAAATAATCACCAGCATTTGTCCTTTCTTGATTTGTGGATGATAGCCATTCTGACAAGTGTGAGACGGTATCCCATTGTGTTTTGAAAAAAATATATTTTTAATGATTTCAGAGAGAAAGAGAAAAACATCAATGGTGAGAGAATCATTGATTAGTTGCCTCCTACATGTCCCTATTGGGGATCAATGCCCAAAACTGGGCATGTGTCCTTGACCGGAATCAAAGCCGGGACTTTTCATTCCTCAGGCCAACACTCTATCCACTGACTAAACTGGCCAGGGCCCTCGTTTTTGTTTTCATTTGCACCTCTCACATGATTATTGACTAAAAGCATGTTTTCATAAGGCCATGAGACATATGAAAACAGAACTTTTTTTCTTGTGACTAATAAAAAGAATTTTATTCAACTCACTGAAGTCACATGTCCACATACAACCATCATCACTGTGGCCAGGCCAGTGAGCTGTGCTGATAACTCCACTCAGGGCCCTTGACCCACACTCCCCAGACCACCTGGATGTGGAAATTGGCAGCTGTTAGAAAGGGGGAAATGGAAGTCATGTCCCCCACAGGCCATTGTCAAATAAAATGTCAACTTCTGGTTTCCACTCTGACATATGACCTTGTAAGTTCTTACTCTCATCCTTACAATAAGAAAAAAGATGAATAATGCAAAAAATCAGGAAGTCTTTTTACTTCCACCAGATCATTGAAGTCATATGGCTATGAAATTAATCGTTGCCTCTGCAAACTACTCTATTCAGGCTTTGTTAACACAATACATCCTAGCACTAGCATATGTGTGTGTGCGCGCACACAATCTCTCTCTCTCTCTCTCTCTCTCTCTCTCTCTCTCTCTCTCACTCTTTCTCTCTCTCTCTCTTTACCTCTCTCTCTCTCTCTCTCTCTCTCTCTCTCTCTCTCTCTCTCTCTCACACACACACACACACACACACACACACACACACACACAATCAAATGACTCTGGGTGGAATTAAAAGAAAATCAGACACCGAGGAGGTGACAATAGGAAGAAAAAGAGGTTGTAGGCACTTTTGCCTTGTGGCATTCCTCCTCCTACTTTATAGCTACTACATTCATGTGTGAATATCGCTAAGAAGCAAATGCTGCAATAATCCATTGTGCAGGCAGAGAAGAGACAGGATCTAACAGGCACAATGACTTATCCGGGATCAAGAAGAGGTAAGAATGAGGGGTTGAGTCTGAGCCCTGGTCTGTCTCCTCAAACTAGTACCCTGGCTGCAGCTAAATCTTGTGGAGAGGGTGTGCTCGTGTCACTGTGTACAATGTTGGTATTCCATGGAGAAGGTAGGTGAGCAGTCAGCAGCCCACAGGACTATCTATAGCTGTTATTAGGTGAGGGGAGTCAGGGAGGCAATTCCAGGAAGTGAGGTCACTTCCTAATAGAACTTGGAGCCCCCGTAACCAGGCACCCACTTTCTACCAACTGCCCAACTGCCACTCACTTGGCAAGAGACAGTTGACAGTTCAACATGTTCTCTTGTTGTGTTCCCAGTAATGGGGGCTCTGGTTCCCGGAGACCCTGCAGGGAGCGTTGTTCCAGACTCTGTAGACGGTTCAACACTCGTGCCCGACATCTCTGGCCGTTTTCAAGAAGATCCCCTCAGGTAAGAGAAGGTGGCCCGGGTCAGACCCATTCACGCCAGGCCAGCCTCCCCTGTGGGCCATCCCTGTGCAGCCAACATCCCCCCTCTTCATGTGGTGGGTAGGGGGTCCTGCAGGGAGAACCGCGGGAGTGTTTGGAGCAGTGGATAACCTAGAGGTCCTGCTGTGATCACACCCCAGGGTAGGGCAGGCAGGTGGAGATGGGGCTCTAGAGGGGTCCCTTATCTATGCCAATGGGAGTCCTAGGCCCTCAGGCTGTCATGCCTTTTCCTTGCCAGTAGAGGTCTCAGCAGATCACATTCTGTGTGTCTGGAGTGGAGAGTCACAAGTTTTAGAGAACCAGCAAAACAAGGCTCTGAGGTTTTCCCCTGGTGACTGGAAACTGTCTTTATAGAGCTCCGCACAGGAGAGCGGACCGGAGCCGACAGATGGGGTCTTCAATTCCACGCCCTTGCAGGCGGCACAGACACCTGATATATCCTCAAGCCTGAAGCACCGCCGCAGGGTGAGTGTAGGTGCCCAATTGACCCAAACTCCAGGACCCCAGGGAGTCAACAGGACTCAGGTTCCAGAAGGCACCCTGCTACTGTGCTGAGATCCCTCCTAGTGTCCAGTTCCCAAAGGAATCTGGGTCCTTATCTCCTCCATGTCAGGAGCTGGGGCCTCCCAGGGCTGCACATTGTATAGGGACCCGGACTGCTTATCACAGAAATCCATGTCTTTTTTCTGTGAGACCTGGACTTAAAACCTTCCATTGCCATGACGACGGTGCCACACTAAACATACCACATGTCCTAATATCCAAATCCTCCACCCCAGGAAAAGCCTCTGTGTTCTCATCATACATTGGGATGTTCTGTCAGAAATCGCACAGGTGACACTGTTAATACAAGCATGTGCTGTCTGTCCTCTGCTAAGAGAATGACCTACGATACTAATGTGCTTCATGTTCCTCACCTGCAATTCTACTTTTCCTGCCAAGAACCTTTTCTCTTATTAATGTGAAAAACTTTCAGAGCTCTGAAAACTCTGTGTGTGTTTATTTGATTCAAAGTGTCGACAATTGCGAGCAAGAAAAATCTCAATTGGTTGAGAGAATGCTCCTGAGAATGACAATTTTGCACCTTATTTTATACATTACAAGCAAAAGTGCAGACTTATGTGGGTTGCATGAAATCCATGGGTGATAGATTAGGGAGACAGGAGAAAGCAAATTGGAGACACTTCTGTGATTGGATAAAGGGTAAAATGATAGGCACATATTTCTTTTCCAATGGTGGATGTAGGATAGTTTCAAGTCAACAATGAACTCAATAGCAACGAAGGGATCTCTGATCTCCGCAGAGCACAGAACAGTGCCTGAGCATGAGGTGTCCAAAATAAGGAAAATCCAATAATATGTTATCATAGAGGCAAAAAAGCAGTACACACACTCAGTTAAGGTAAAGATTGACCTTTCTCAGGGAAGATGCCAGCCAAGGATCTGACTACCCATCATGAGCTCCTGTTAGTGTATTAATTTCAGACCATCCTTTGTAGTTACTTAAGATCTCTGAGTTTGCAAGGCTGCCTTGCAGGACTTCCCTGAGCTTGTCAGGTTACCATTGGGCCCCTTTTTCATCCACACATCCTCCTTTTATTAAAAAATCAATACAAATTATGCATTGATGATGAGTGTTAGTGTTATGTCTTGCTGAACAATGGACCATTCGGGGTAAGGTAAGTCTATAACCTTAAATGGCATTCAAAGTGGAATTTTTATTATTAATCCAAATAAAAAGGCAGGTGCATGGGAGGCCATGAGATCCTATATGTTCTTGTTAAAAAATATTCTGTATCAATTTTATATTTTGAGCTAACATGAGCAGAGTCCGTTTGCTGCTTGTCTTAAGTTTTGGTATTTTGCATCTAGTATAACATTTACATACCAGGAACAAAAGCAAAAACATTAAAGCAGGAACACTGCTTAGGAATAGAAAATGTCTACTACTAGACAAGAAAGTGACTAAGGAAAATAAGCATGCCAGCCAACCAAAAACCCTTTGCATGTATTTTCGTAATTGTTTATTAAGCTAATTATATGTTTCCTTCTTCATCCACTGTTCCTTGTACTTATGCTATGTTTGACCTGAAGAATTAAGACTCTCTACTGTTTCCTTACCATACTGATCATTAGAATTTACTGTCTAGTAGGTGGGAAAACTTAGCAGATATCGAAATTCAACTATTCATATGTAATAAGGTGTGTAATAAAGTATAAAAATCAGTTGATGTACATATAATCAATAACAGTTAGGAGATAGAAGAACAAGGTTTGAGCAGCAGTCATCTGTCAGCATCCAGGCCTTGTTGACTTCTTGGGAAAGCTGTCAGCCCCCACAGCCAGTGGTTTCTCATCCTTGAAAAGTCTTCAGTCTCCTTGGTGGATGGAGGGCAGTGTCAGTGACAGATATCCATTTATGGTTAGGCCTCTCATAAGGTAACGTCCTTTTTAACACATTGGAGAGAGTCTTTAATTAATGTGTTTCAATAAACAAAATCTCCTGGTTGTAAGTTTTGTTCCTTGAAGTCTTTGTCTCTTGGGATTACTGTGAAATGAATGTCACTAATGTGTCATTCCCTCGAACCTTCCTAGTGAGTGATGGATAGTAATGTAAAATTTCTGCTTTTAGTTTTCCTTATATTTGAAAAACAAAATGACTTAAAAATCAGCAGTATTTTAAACAGAGTCAAAACAATAATAACCATCTTCTCTTCATTTAGTTCCCTACCCATTTTGTTGTTTATCCTGGTGATTTGCTAGTATTTTCGTGAATTCAGTCATTCCTTAGAGTTCTATACTTCTTCATTCAGTTCAAAGATGTGACCTGTGTAGAAACCTGTTACTTAGAGTAAGTCAAGCCCTGACCGGTTTGGCTCAGTGGGTGGAGCTTAGACCTGAGGACTCAAGGGTTTCAGGTTCAATTCAGGTCAAGGGCCTGTACCTTGGTTGCAGGCACATTTCCAGTAGGGATTGTGCCAGAGGCAGCTGATCAATGTTTCTCTCTCATCAATGTTTCCAACTCTCTATACCTCTCCTTTTCTGTAAAAAATCAATTAAATATATGAAAAAAATAAAAAAATAGAGTAAGTCAAGAGTCCTTTTCATGAATTTTTCTAAAGATGTAACATATTTGAAAATGCAGTAAAGTAAAACAATATCTATCAACGACAAAACAAAGTGGTATGGTTATAGTTTTGATTGCAATGCAATTGATGAAAAACTGCCTTTTTGGTAAACTATAACATTTCAAGGCAATAATTTTTGGATAACAAAAATTACTGTAAAATTACAGAGAACGATATGAAAATATATAAGTATATGTATATATTTGGATTCAATACATAATTTCAATATAAAAGGAACAGATAGCATGTAAGATTTTAAAACATTGTCCATGACTTCTTGTATTGAGAATTGGATATAATTCATAAACTTCCAATGTTTGTGCCACAAATATCCAGAGTCGAACTGCCAGACACCCTCACAGGGAACCATCCTCTTGGCTGGCCTGGTGTCGCTGACACCAAGACCACTGTTACACCAGAGTGTTTCCTATTTGAAATTTCCTTGAATCTTTGTACGTTCCTTCCTAGAGCAGGTTGAAATCTTTAGAACATCCATTTTAATAAAAATATAGGTACACAAATAGCACAGTTATTTATATTTTTTAATTTGGTAAAGATTCTCAGGTAATTTCAAGCATATTAAGTAGTCCTAAATTAGTTAAAAACGTTTCTCTAATAAGGAGAGAGAATAAATCCTTGAGGTACTCCAGGGCCCATTGGAATTGACTCAAAGTCATCTCCTGTTTTAAAAGTCTCTTACAATAGAAACTTTGGGAAGGTTGCAAATATACTTGTGCAAAATTATACCATGGACTTTTTGTAAATCTACGTAAAGCAAACACAGACTTAGGGTAACTAACTCTAAAAGATATTAATCATACTTGCAAACAGTTGTAATAGTAAGTATTTTGTCCAGACTACAGAATTCTCCTTAATTTACATAAGCATTGAATCTTTGTAGGACAATAAAACATTATATCCTAGTAATGTCATATAGAGGCTGACAATTCACCACACATAACACATAGATGAACACATATCACACAAAGACTATACACACAATTTGAATTATTTTTTGGTAGAGAAATAAAAGAATATTTCTATATAAAACTTTCACAAAATTGTATAGCCTATACCCCCTTTTACAAACCTTTCCTCACCTTTTACAAACCTTCTTACCCATTCAGAAATAACTATCCTTAGAGAAAATTACATTTGCCCCTTTCCTTCAAATATGACTCTCCATACCTCAAGCCTTCTATTGTCATAACTGTATAATTTCTTCCAACTTAACTGGAACTTTTAACTGTTAGGAGCATTAATTTCCAATCATAAGCACACAAGTGAACAAACAGCATTCCTTAGATTGACGTTGATGAACATATTTTAATCAAACTCTTACTTTCAAAAAACACACCCACCTTCAGCAAAGCAAAAAACATGACATCAACAGCTCCAAATCCATTTTACAGACCTTCTGCAATTAAAAAATCCTCAAAAGCAGTGAACTTCAGACTTGCCTAGCAATCAATGTGTCAGTATTCACGTTATTTCAAAATGTGTAGATATTTAATAACTTTCATTAAAACTTACTAAGTTGGAAAGATATAGTTGAAAAAGCTAAAGAGATTTGTGTAGGTGGGTAAGGTATTGTTTTTTCTATTGGGATAAGTCATATCTTCCAGAGATTTGTATTTTTAAAAATGGCCTAGAAAAGATGTCTTGGTGAACTCAGGTATTTTCACTTCAAAGGTTCTGGAACTTTGGTTGCATGAAGCCAATTACCTATAAGCCTTCAAAATGAATAGGGGAGGTTTGGAGAAGGTAAAAGGACTTGGTGGGCTTTGAATTGTTTATGGAGCAAAACCTATGGCACCTTGAAAACTTCATTTGTAAAACAAGGATAGTCATTTTCAATACCTCAGGAATTGGGTTGCCGCGCCCCCCCCCCCCACAAATGTTAGCAAGTGATTGAAAAATTCATTCACCCATTTTTGGATTATTTCTTTCTATTTCGGAATATTTTTCTAGTTTCCAGAAAGCTCACAAGTCTGAGAGGTATAAAGACTTTCAGGTATATGAAACCTCCGTCTGTCTCCCCCTGGGAATGGCAACACAGGTCCCAGGTACAAGATAGTCTTAAAGTTAATGGTGCCAAAGCCTCTCTATTACCCACTTTATATTGCAACCAGGTAATTGGTGTAACAAAAGAAGATTGGCTTCTAGTTTGAGGCACTCAGGGTCAAGTTACTCCCATTTGGTGACTATGTACCCCAAAAGAGAATTCTCACTTCACTGTGGGCTGGTCCCCCATCTTTAGGCAGACATATGAGAAAGCCTAGTGTTAGAGGCATGTCTGCATGTTTCTGGGCTGTTTGGGGCCATTCTGAGTAGGGTGGGTACCCTGTTAAGCCATCTCTCAGGGTCTTGTGGAAGATAATAATGAAGAAGAGATGATTAGCAAACATCCGGTCAGTCTCAAGCTTAGTTTCCTCCTGGAAGGTTCCTTTAAAATCATGACTTTCCCTTTTGGTTCAGTATCTGGTTCATTTATTCTAAGTATATATGTTACTATTCTGGAAAAAGCATATGTCAGCATCACTGATTTCATTAAATAGTAAAAAAAACCCACTCACTAAACAGGGGAATTGGGGAAGATTTGATAAGCAAACCATATATATTCTCATAACATTCCCTAGTTGGAAGGAAACAGGTTTTCATTAAAAAACAGACATTTGTAGGAAAGCTTTATTCCGATGGTGAAAGCAATTAATTGGTTGTGGTTAAAAACAAATAAAATAGCCTCAATAAATAGAGCGTACTTAGTGGCTTCTCCCCCTCCCCCTTTTTTTAAAATAGATTTTTTATTGATTTCAGAGAGGACGGGAAAGGGAGAGAGAGATAGAACATCAATGATGAGAGAGAATCTCCAATTGGCTGCCTTCTGCACGCCCCCTAATGGGGATCAAGCCTGCAACCTGGGCATGTGCTCTTGACCAGATCAAACCTGGGACCCTTCAGTCTGCAGGCGACACTCTATCTCCTTAAACAAAATGGCTAGGGCAATGGCTTCCCTTTTACTGATAATTTAAAATTCTCTCAAAGTTATCAGTGGGAAGGAAAAACAAGCTTGGAGCAGCCCTAGGCATGTTTCTGTTTGTATCCTTTTTCTAAATCCTGTTTCAGTTTCCTATATCCCTAAAGTGTGGAGGCTTCTCTATAGGAGTTTTCTATAAACCTTAGTTAGTAATTCTCTTGCTTTTGCTCCCACAAACCAGAAGTTTCTTAATGGCAATAGGTTAAAATAGCCAGGATTACATGTTCCATCAGTTAAATTTCTCTGTGAACCAATCAGGGCCACAGAGAAAATGGAGGATGATTGCTGATTCCTCTCTGGCTAAGAGCAGCTTTTCTCCAAAGGGAGTTGGCAGAATTCCTAATCTCATTTTCCCTTAAGTCAGTAGGGAGGGGCAGTGGAAGGGACAGAAGGGGAAGAAAGAAGGGAAGGGAAGGAACACATCTGGACAAGGAAGCTCAGAGAGCAAAATATATAGGGAACGTCCTATAGAAGGGGAAGGATGGGGTGTTAGCATGTATTAGCTTCAGGAGAGTTTGAAGATAATCTCTGAAATTTATTGTTCATTTATTTTTTAAAGGGAATTTGTCTGTGCTTCTCCTTAGAAGTTTCTAATTTCCAAATCAAGATATGCATCCTATACACTCAAGCAGTTCAATTTTCAGGCCGGCATTGTTATAGCTATTTGTTCCTTTTGTTTTATTTTGCCTGTGAAAAATTAATTTAGGCACCCAAAAAACCTGTATATTGGCCATTTTTCAGTTGATATTTTGTAGTTAAATCTTCCTACATTTACACTTCTGTAAAGCACTTGCAAGTCAAGGCTTCCTATCAGGAATATTAATGAGGGCTGGGGCCTGGGAGTTCCCAGCCATGGAGGCACAACTTCCCATGTTAATTATAGGTGTGCTTGTTGCTGTTGTTTTATTGTTTGGTATCTGCAGAGTCTCAGCACAGTTTCTAGGAGTGTTATGTAGTGGGTTAAAGTTTGTTGCTTTATGGGTTGAGTTGCAAGTTGCTCACTCCCCTAGTGTCTCATTCAACCTTCTTATGTGCCTCAGTTTCTCTCCTTGCTGATTACAACAACCAGAAGGGCTACCAGCAGAGGTGGACTAAACCTCATTAGTGCTCCCCCTGAAGAGCCAGTTAGATTAATTGCAGTTGTGTGGGAATTTCCTTATGGGGCTCCTGCATGTCATGAGGAATGACCTCTGACACATCCGCAAAGATCCTCAGTTGTCTAAGAACATCTGAGACTCCTGCAGGAAGGAGGATGTGCCCCTTTATCTTCTGAGCTGAACAAGATCAGCTCTCACTTAAACAGCTAAGGTGCTTGCCCAGACTCTCAAAAGGCAAATCCTATAGAAAAGCCAGGGGTAAAAACCAGTCCCATTTTCCCCCCTGTCTCTCCATAGCCTGGGATCTATCAACTGTTAACCTTTGTTCCACCAAGAGTATTACAAAATATGGCTCAAGTAAAGTCAGCAACACAAGCAAGGGAAGGTCCTGAATCCAACAGACAAGTGTCACTAGTTCACCGGCAGGCAGGGAACTGGTGCGTCAATGGACCCTTTGCTGGATGCCAGCACCAGGTGTAGGTCTGCAGGGTGGTGCTGGGTGAGATTTTCTGGGATCCTGCTGTATTGTGCCAAGTAAATGTCCATGTAAGAAGCATTCAAAACTGTGAACAATTGTTGAGATTTTATCTGAGCCAAATGGTCATTTGCCTTGAATCAAAACCTCAATGGATTGAAATAATGCTCTGGGGAGTGGCAGTTGTCACCTTACTTTAGATATTACGGTCAGAAGTGGTGATGTGTGTGAGTTGCATGAAATCCACTGGTGAGAGATTGGATGAAAAGTGAAATGACAGCCACATAATCCTTTCCCATAGGGGGTATAGGACAGAACAGCCAACAATGAACACTCAGTAACAATGAGGGGATTGGTGGTCTCCACAGAGCACAGAGTGTCCACAAAAAAGGAAAATTCCTTTGACGTTCCAAAGCTATGTTCTTGTAGATTCCAAAAGACAGTAGACAGTCTCAGTTAAGGGAAAGAATGACCTTTTTTACAGAAGATTCCAACCTAGGACCCAGCGACCCACCATAAACAGCTTTTAGTTAAAACGTTTTAATTTCAAAGCATCTTTGTGATAACTTTAGGTCTCTGAGGTTAAAAGACCATCACCCAGGCCTTCCCTGACCTAATCACAGATTAGCGAGTGGCCACTTTTTGTGTGACCACACTCTCCTTGGATCACTCATGCCCCACTTCTTGCCACCAATCATGTCCCTCCTCTGTCCCACCACAGGAGAAAAAACCACCAACCCTGAGTAGGAAAAGGTCTGATAGGATGCCAGCAGCTGCAGCTTCCTCACGAAGTGTGGGCCTGGCCAGCACGTCCACGGTGCTCAAAACACTGGTCCCCCAGAACCTGTTCGCCACCTGGGAGGTGGACTGCTCCAGCCCCAGCTGTGTGCCCAGGTGGTGTAGTCTCACTTTAAAGAAGCTAGTGATCTTCAAGAAGCTGGCCAAGGACCTCAACTCCGTGGTAATTTCTGTGAGGATGCGGGACTCCAAGGGTATCCTGAGGTCCCAAGAGATTGTGCTGCCCCGCAGTAGACCAGTGCAGACCAACCTGGCGCTCACCTTCTCCCTGCAGTACAACCACTTCCTCAAGGGAGAAGGTAACAAGCTCCTGATCATGCTGGAGCAGAGGAAATGCTCTAAGAGCAGAAACGTCCTGGGCTACAAGACACTGGCCTCTGGCGCCATCCACATGGCTGACGTCATGCAGCGAAACCCCAGGTGTGGCCAGATGGTGAGCCTCTTTCACAGCATCAAGGAATCCTCCTCTACGGTGGCCGAGATCTGGATCTCCTCCCTGTGCAGTGAGCCCATCGAACACGAGGGCAGTGCCATGCAGGTCAGCCCGAAGGCCAAGTCGGCAGGTAACTATGAGGGGCAGGATGAGCTGCAGGCCAGCGGCAGGGGAAAGCACAGACAGGACCTGGACAAGGATGCCTTGGAGAAGAGGGAGCCAAAGAAGCAGCGGCCATCAATACGAGGAAACCTGAAGCAGAAAGTCCTGGCGCTGTTTCACAGGTCCAAAGTGTCAGAGAGGGACCTTCGGTCTGACATGATGGGGAAATGCAAGAAAAGTGACCCAAACCTGGAGGATGATGAGAGCGTCCTCAGCACCCCCAGGCCCAAGCTCAGGCCATACTTGGATGGCCTGTCAGACTCCAGTTTGTGGACAGAGATGTGGGGCAGCCACAGTGACAGGACCCAAACAGAGTCTGTGAGTCTGCCCCACATGCCCGAGAATTCCTGGGCCCTGGGAGGCAAGCAGCCAAGTGAGACGGACAATGGATTTGTGGCCCACAGCACACCCACCAGCAAGGTGGACAACATGCAGATCTCCTCCCTGTCCATGCCGCCCATCGACCAGGAGGACAGCGCCAGGCAAGCCAGTCCTGAGGCTGAGTCCTCGGACAACTACTCTGAGTGCAAGTGTGAGAGCTTCTTCTCGCAGCGGGAGGCCAGCTACCACACCGCTGACCAGGAGGAGGGTGAATGTGATGAGGGGAATCTCATATTCACAAGGAGCACCCTGACCACGCAACAGAACGACCACCAGAAAGTCCTGTTATGGCTGCGCACAGTCCAAGGTTCGGAGGAGGTCCTGGACCCTGAGCAGGACCATGGGGAGCATGTCCCGGAGGTGGAGGAGGACCTGGACCTCCTGTATGACATGCTGCCGAACCCCAGTGACAGGGGCACAGACACTGAGGACGATGGCAGCGTCCTCAGCACCCCCGCACCTCAGCTTCGGCCATACTTTGAAGGCCTGTCTAGCGGCCCAGACATGAAGGACAATCACAGTGTCCTCAGCAGCCCCAATCCCAAGCTCAGGCCATACATGGAAGGCCTGTCAGACTCCAGCTTGCCGATGGAGATGCGGGGCCTCCACAGCACCAGGATCCAAAAGGAGCCTCTGAGTCAGGCCCACCTGCCTGAGAACGCGAGGGCCCCGGGAGGCAAGCAGCCAAGCCACAGTGACTCCCAACTTGTGGCCTACAGCACACCCACCACTAAGATTCAAATGGCCTCCCTGTCCCGCCAGCATATCGATCAGGAGGCCACTGCCATGCCGGCCAGCAACAAGGCCCAAACTTCACAGAACGACTTCGCCAGCACATCTGAGAGCTGCTTCTTTGAGCAGCCGGCCAGCCACAATGCCGTCCACAGGCAGTCCCAGGAGAATAACTTGGTCATAGTAAGAAGGAGGTACATGAACAGGCAACACAATGACCACCAGGAAGCCGTGGCATCTATGCTCAGGGCCCAAGTGTCGGAGAAGGTCATATCCTCAGAACAGGCCCTTGTGAGGCATGTCCCCAAAATGGAGAAGGCTGTGCACCGTTGCTATGATATTGTGCTGAGCTCTAGTGACAGTAGCCTAGACACGGAGGACGATATCAGTGTCCCCAGCACCCCAAAGCCCAAACTCAGGCGATACTTTGACAGCATGTCAAGTGATAGTAGCTCTGACTCAATGGCCCACAATGAATGCTCCCCTGGGAAGCAGCTGGCACAGCTGGAGGACAACCCGGAGGCAGGGTCCTCCGCCCAGCATTGGTTCACCAAGGAGCTGCCATCCATAGTGCGCTTCACCAAGTCTCTGGTCATGCCCTCCAGCAGGCCCAAGAGGAAGCAGGCTGGCCACCGGGGCTGCGACACTGCCCTGAATGACTGGGTCAACAGACTGGACAACGAGAGCCCAGACCCACAGAGCCAGCGGCAGATCCCCAGGAAGCCCGTCCGTGACCAGCTCAACAACATCCTCATTTCCCAGGACAAGATGCCTGAGAACATCATCCTGGTCAACACCTGCGACTGGCAGGGCCAGTTACTTTCGGACATCCTGCAGGGGCACACGCTGCCCGTGGTGTGCACTTGCTCCACAGATGACGTCCAGGAGGCCTTCAGCATCATCGTCTCACACATGCAGAGATACTGCAACTGCAATTCCCAGGCCCTGACGCCTGTGAAGATGGCGGTGGCAGGGGCACAGCCCTACTTCAGCGCTGTGCTGCAGGTCTTCGTGAGGCAGCTGTCCCAGCAGCCACCCCAATGGCTAGACTACATGCGCTTCCTGGTCATCCCGCTGGGTCCCCACCCCTTGGCCAGCTACCTGGGCTCCATGGATTGCCGCTACAACAACTTCTTCCAGGACATGTACTGGCGGGACATGTTCAACAACCTGGAGTCTGAGAACACCTTGCAGGACACACAGGACGTTGTGTCGAGAATCTCTGAGTACATTGCGGGGGCCAACTGTGTCTACCTGCTGCCCATTGCTGAGGCCATTCTCATGTCTAAGCAGCAGTGCCCCAATGAGAAGTCCACACAGCTCATCCCCTTTGTGGGGGCAGTGAAGGTTGGAAGAGTGGAACCATCTGCAGCCATGTCAGGAGGCTCAGATGATGTAGTCACCTCATGCTCCAGTGAGCTTCTCTCCCCTACCGGGAAGGCCTCACCCAACGCACTCTCCCCCCCATCAATGAGTGGGGGCCTGTCCTCCACCAGCCAGAGTGTCCATGCACAGATGATGGAGCTGCAGGTGGATTACTGGACAGCACCCCAGCCAATAGACACGAAGAGAGTCGCAGAGAAGAAACACCTGCCTGCCACCAAAAACACACTCAAGTGCTTCTTCCAGTCTGTCCAGGTCAGCAGGCTGCCCCGCAGTGGTGAGGGCACAGCAACACCTGCCATGTCCATGACTGTGGTCACCAAGGAGAGAAAAAAGAAGGCGCCCAAGAAAGCCACGGACGAGGATGTGGAGTCCCAAAGCCAGCGCATCCAGGGCATCGGTCGCCTGGTTTGCAGGGCCAAGCACCAGCAGAGCATGCTGCCGGTCGTCATCGATGGCGTGGAGTGGAATGACGTGGCGTTTTTCCAGTTGTCAGCCCAGTGGTCCTCCCACGTCAAGCACTTCCCCATCTGCATCTTCGGACACAACAATCTCACCTTCTAGCCCTGCCCCTCCCCCTGCCCTTTACTCTGCCTTGGCCAAGACCAGAGGACCCACCTGCTTTTCTGTGAACAGTTCATTTTACTACAGACACAGACCCTGGGAACCCAAAGAGAATGTGCTCACAGCCTGGAACCTAAGGGGGTTGCCCCTCACTGGGAGCTCCTCAATGCTCTCTTCAGTAACCAGAACGCTGTGGCAGGTGGGACTCAGGAGGGCAGTGTTGAGCTGGAGCATCATGGAAGATGTGTTTTGGCCTCAGGATGCCCAACATTCTCAGTGAGAAGGGTTCTGACTTGAAGACCTGCCCTTCCAGGAAGCCAGCACTCTGCTTCCCTGGGAGACAGCTCCAACCTGTGCCCAGACTCAGAGCTCGGCAGCCAGAGGTCAAGGGCTAGCCTCTGATGGCAGCATTCTGAGCAGAACTTGGAGGCCAGTCAGCCCAGCCCTGGGAAACAGCTGCCGGACAGCCAACTGGCCCAGCACCACCTACTCAGGGTGACCAGTGAACGTCAGCCTCCCAGGCAGAAAGAAAAAGACCTGTATGGTGCCCATCGCCCTGGCACACCGGCTAGACAAAGCGGTCGGTTACCTGAGGAGGGAACCCACCTTCGCTCCTGTTACTACAGAACATTTGCTACCACCCAGCAGCTGTGGGACCAATTATTTACCAGGTGAGCCCTCCCCCTCCAGAGCACATGCTCACCAGGCCACCTGTTGGCTGTTTGCCTTCAGGTCATTGCAACTCTCTGAGTGTTTGTTCCTCTGAAACCTCGGAGAAGCAGGGAGCAGGCTCATAGGGTTATTGTAGGGACTCGCTGGGTTCCTCCCTGGTAAGTGTTCTCTGGGAGCCTAGACAGTGGAGAGGTCTGCTGGAGGGGCTGTGATCGAACCAACTGGTCATTTTCTCTTTCTGTTGAAGAAGCCACTGCCAAATTGCGATTCTCTTTGGGGCCTTGGGTTCAGCTCTTTTCTAATATTACAAAGAGATTGGAGATACTATTAGGGGTCTCTGTCCCAGGTGAATCCAGATTGGAGGTGCCATGGATGAGCAGTGGGGCCCAGGGTCACCCAGCAATCTGAGCTGGGGCTGGTTTGGGCTCATTCAATCAGCACGTATATTAGAAGCCCTTCCAGGTACAGAAATGTTTCTAGGCACTGACCATAACCCAGTACCCAGAGCAGACCCCAACCCTGCACTCCAGAGCTTCCTTCTGGGAGGGAGCGATTCAGTCCCACTAGGCTGCACAGGCTCATAGTGTCCACAGCGCACCTGATGTGACGTCCTCCTGGCCTCCTCTCCTTATGGCTGCCTCTTCGCGTATTGTGAAGAGGATGGTAAACCTCTGTTCAGCAGAAAACGTGAGTCAGTTTTGGATCAGATCCATGAGGGGAGTATGGAGACTGTGAATTCAAGGTGTTGGCAAAACCATGGATCCCACTCATGGTGGGATTTCTGCAAGAGGCAGAGGTCGGAGGGCTTCCCTAGAAAAAAGGACATGAGTCAGAGAGCTGTGCAAGTGGATATGGGTGGTGTGGGCGAGTGGGAAGGTCAGTGGCCAGACAGCCCCTCAGACAATTCATAGCCTTCCACTCCTAATTCTAGCCCAGTCTGCACCCCTATCCCGGGACCTTGCTCCCTAATCTGGTAGAACCTCTGCAGTGGCAGCTTGGGGTACCCCACCCTGTGAGAGTTGATTATCAGTGGGAGGCAAAGAACCACACAGGACAGCTAGTGAATGAGGCAGCATGTAGGTGCAGGAGCCAAAGTTTGAGGTGATCGGAAGGCCCTGGGGTGCGTTTGTTTGCTCATTGGTCAGTATTCCTGAAGCACCTGCTCAGTGCCAATGAGGGACATGAACTGGGTGGACACCAGCTCTCTCAGTCCTAATGGAGGGAACAGGGACACTGCGAGAGCATGTCCAGTTCCCCTGAAGAAGGGGACAGGTGGTTCCCTCATTGATCCAGAGATGTCAGGTAGGAGGGCTTCATGCCAAACATTCCTGGGTGACCAGGCCCATCTCTGCCAGGACTGCCAGACTGAAGGTGGACAAGAGTAGGTCTGGCTTCTGGATGGGCAGGAGCAGCAGGCCCAGGACCCCAGGCTCTCTGAGTGGTGCTGTGGGAGGGCCGTATGGAAGGGAAAGGCAGGCCTCACATTCTGCTGCTCACCTATCTCTCTCCCCAGGGCCATCTCCTCCATCCTGAGATTCTGGCTGGACCAGCACCTTCAGAATTTCCCAGCCTGATGATGCTGTTGGCTTCCATAGAGCTCAACTTGCAGTCTCCTACCTGCCAAACCAGGCCCAGCACCTCCATTCACAGCAGGAGCACCGGAGCCCACTGAGGCCGAGACAGGAGGAGGAGGAGGCCTCCGGGGGTGGTGTGGGTGAGTGTGCCTTTGGAAGGCACACAAAAGGCAGTGAGGGTGGTAACATGTCCTCTTCTTGCATCAACAGAACCAGCTCCAGAAGAACATCAGGAAAACCCTCAAGGGCAACGCCACCCTAGTGGCCTCTCCAGAGCCAGAGCCGGATCCAGGCCCAGCTTTCACTGAACTTCAAGAGGCAGAAGAACCACCTGCAGCATTTGAGCAACTCACCCCAGCATCTGTGCGGCCTGTGGTGCTAGATCCCGGGCCAGAGCGCGTGTCAGCAGCGATAGCAGAGAGGGCACCCTCCTAACCCCTTTAGACACAGTGTTAAATGTTTAATGTTCTTGTCAGATATGTTCATAATTATACTATATTTTTATGATATTTAATAACATACAGTGTACCATAGAGAAAATATACTGAAATACTCCTAAACAGAAACTTAATTTAGAGTCTATAAAATTTAACCCTAAAAACCCTCAAAGCTTTGAGCAAGTCTGTTTTTCTGGACCCTGACCCACCCAGGGAGAACTGCCCTCACCTTCTCCACCTGCCCTTCCTGGAGCCAGGACTCTGCTTCCCAGGGAGCTGGCTCCACCCTGTGCCCAGACTCTGTGCTGACCTCCCATTGGGGGCATCCTAAGCCCAACATGGAGGCCTGTCAGCTCACCCCTGGGCCTCCATGTTGTCCCCAACACCACTCACTCAGGCTTCCAAATAAGCTTGACCTTCACAGGGCAAAAAAATAATAATAATAATTAAAAATAAAAATGGACATGTAAGGTGCAGACCTCCCAGGAACAGTTAATGGAAAAACTGGTCAAATACTTGGTGCCCAGCTTCCTGGGCAGCGTCCCCACCTTGGTCCGCACCCACTCTTCTGTGTTAATACAGAACTTTTGGGACTCACCAACGTGTGTGGGACCAACCATGGACCAGGTGAGCCCTGCCCCTCCACAGCCCAGTGGTTACTCAGCCACCTGCTTGCTGTGAGTCTCCAGATCATTGCATGTCCCTGATTGTTTGTTTCTCTGAACATGGGGAGAGCCTAGGCCCAGCCTCATAGGGTTATTGTAGGAACTTGGGGCGGCGGGAGGGGGGTTCCTCCCGGGAAAGGCCTGCTGGGAGCCTGGACTCTGGAGAGCTGTGCTGGAGGAGCTGTGGTTGTTCCAATTGGCCATTTTCTCTTCTTTTAAAGAAACTTGTGCCTTATTTGTGATTCTCCTCAGGACTTAGGCTAAGCTATTTTCTCTTTTGATAAAGTCATTGGAGATTCCATTAGGGGTCCCTGTCCTGGGTGAAGCCAGATTAGAAATCCCAGGGGTGAGCAGGGGGACCCGAGGCTCCCCCAGCTATCTGAGATGGGGGTGGTTTGGGCTCATTCATTCAGCAAAGGCCCTGACCCCAGGACTGCACTCCAGTGCTTCCTTCTAGTCAGGAGTGATTCAGTCACACTGGGCTGCACAGGCAGGTAGCATCCACAGTACAGCCCATATGACTTCTTCCTCAAAGTATCGCTGATCTACACGTACTGTGAAGCAGAAAGTGGATCTCTAGACCAGCAGAAAAAGTGAATGGGCTTTGGATCAGAGCCTTAAGGGGAGTATGGGGACTGTGAGTTGGAGAAGCTGGCAACACCCTGGATCCCATGCCTTGTGAGATTTCTGCAAGAGGGCAGAAGCCTGAGGGCTTCTGCTAGAAAAAAGGGAGGGAGTCAGAGAGCTGTGCATGTGGATTGGGTGGTGTGGGTGAGTGGGGATCAGGCTGGACCACACAGAAAAGAGCTCCCAGAGCCTGAGCTTAGGCAGGAGCATAGAGCCACTCAGGTCAGTGCCCATAGCCAGCAGTCTGGAGGGCTTCCTGGGGTGGGGGCTTGAACTGGGAGTTCAGTGATGGAGATGGGAGGTTTCTTTCTTGGAAGGCACACAAAGGCAGTCATGGTGGTAACATGTTCTATTCTTCAATCTACAGAAGCAGCTCGAGAACAAGATGAACACCTAAAGGGGAAACACCAACTCTGGAGCCCTCTCCTGAGCCAGAGCAGGCTCCAGGCACAGCTGTCACTGAGATTCTAGTGTGGACCCACCAGTAGCTTGTGAGCCACTCGCCTGAGCTCCTATGAGGCCTGTGGTGCCAAGTCCTGGGCCACAGAGTGTGTCAGCTGCCACCGCAAATGGGGCTCTAATACACCCTTTATATACAGTTTTAAAATATTTGTGTTTATTTTCTATATGCTTACAATGTCACTGTATTTTTCTCATACTATTCAGTAACCTACAGTCTATTTTAAAGAAAATGTAATGAAATACTGTTAAACATAATTTAATTTCTATTCTATAAAATGTAACTCTACAATCCTTCAGAGCCTTGAGCATGTCTATTTCTTCTGGGCCCCCATCCTGTTACTATGAGTCATAGGTTGGGAAGAATGAGTCTCTCAGGAGCCATCTGCTCTACGAATGATGCTCTTGAAGCCCAGGACAATGAGACTTTAGGGGAAATTGACTGAGTAGCATTGGGGCAGGGACCCTTTATATCAGGGCTGCACTGGGAACCCACATTTTGTTTGACTTCATCTCCCAGCAGCACATGGGCCAAGCATGTCCTTAAGTGCCCCTGGCGTCCACGTTGCAGAATGCTGTAGGGCAGTGGTTCTCAACCTTGGCTGCACATTAGAATCATCTGGGAATCTTTTTAAAATTCTGATTTCTGGGCCTCATTCTCCGGAAATTCTGTTTCTTTTTTATGGGCTGAGACCACAACATTAGTAACAAAGAGACAGAATTTCCAGAGGATGAGCCCCAGAAATCAGGATTTTAAAAAGATTCCCAGGTGATTCTAATGTGCAGCCAAGGTTGAGAACCACTGTTCTAGGGTTTAACCAGCAGAGAGCAGTTCCTGAACCCTGACTTCCGCCTGCACCTGCACAGAAACTCCACCTGCTCCACGGGCACTGAACAGCTTTCTGAGCATCTCCTCTGTCGGCCCACAGCACTGAAGAGGGGACAGGGCATGTCCCAGGGCCCGGGGTCCACACTCATCTCCGCCACAGGCACCGCTTCCAAGTCTCCTCTGGGGTCAGCGTCTCTCTCCACCCTCAGCCCCTGAGCTCTGGTTCAGCTGGGCTTTTTCCTGAGGCTCTTCTGTCTCACCAGAGCCCAGCAGCCATTCTTTCTCATGCTCCAAGTCTGAACAAGGTTGTGGATGTGGCCTGGCTTCTCCATTTACATCAGTCCTCTTCAGCACTCCAATCCACCCTATAGAGAAAGGACTGACACCCTTCTAGGCACCATGCTCTGGAAAATGCTGCGAAGTCTCTGAACAAATCGGAATAAGCTTTGTACCAGGCATACAACCCATGCCCTCAAGATGAGCACCTCTCTGGGCTGACAGGGGTACTAAAAAATTTCTTGTGGAATGTGACAACTCCTATGGCTGACATGGTACCATAAGCATTGAGAACAGGAGCCCATCTGGGGATCATACACAAGGCTCTTTAGGATCGGATTCCTAAAGCAAACCGGAAGATGCATAAGGATTTGTCGACCCCCTTTATCCTAATTTTTCACGTGCCATGGCAATTGAGGGAAGCATTGTGAGATTAAACAAAGGCTGGAGAAGTAAAGGGAGGGTAGGTTTACCTTAGAGACCATGGGCCTTTGTACATTTAGGATTGCTGTTAACAATCCTAACATTCAGTAGTTGGGATATGCCAGATTTTGAACAAATATATTTAACAAAAAAAATGGTTTTCAAGTAAATCCTGTGTGCTGGAACTGCTAAGTACTAGGGACCAGCGATGCTAAAGTCTTTTCATCATGATTATCATTGGAATACAGATATATGAGAACAATGAAATCATGTGGTTCCCATAGTACAAGTGGGCTTAGGGTAACAGGAAGAGGACATTTCTTTGTGGAGAAGTATTGTGTGTCCACTTCCAAAGAGAGTCCCTATAGAGAACGTTCTATTTCTAGTCAGTGGAGATACATGATATTAACCAGGCAAGCCAGGCATTGAGAGACATTTCAGGCAGAGGGAAGAATTAGAAAAATAGAATTGAGTCAGGAAACAATAAGGGATGTGGGGGTGGGCTTGCAAGTACTGGTATCATCAGGGAGTTGGTTCCCAGGACCAGAACAGAGGTGGCTGAGCAGAGAGCAAGTCAGACACCAGCTCTGGGAGCCCTGGTATGATAGTCCCTAGCAGTGACTCACAGTCCTAGTGCAGGAGAGAAGGGAAGCAGATGTTCCTCAGTTTGAGAGCAAGTGGAATGAGAAGCAGAAGGGCATGGACAATAGTAAGGAGAGTGAGGTGTAGGTGGTTAGATGTCACACATGTCCTAAATGATGAAAAGCTGCAGAGTATGGTGAGGACAGATGTCCATGAAGTGGAGGGAGGTGATGGTCTCAGCACTGAGGTGCTAATGAAATGATGGGAGTAAGAGGTGGATGAGGCAACCTCAAGGACAATCCCGAGTTTCCTGCAGGTGAGACAGAAGGAGATTTTGGAGACAGTTGCCTATATTGTCCCTAAAGAATGTGGCATGATTGATGGGTTAGTAGGAGGCTGTGGCAGAAGGTAGTAGTTACCAACCTGGATGATGGAATCTCAAGGAGTGGGTGTGCTCCTGAAGCAACAGAAGCATGTCTGGAGGTGGCCCTGAGTATACAGGTGAGTGCTGACTGGCCTGCTGGCGCCATGGAGACACCCATTCCTGTGGGGAGAGCCAGCACTCCTCAGGTAGCTCGTGTGTTCTGCTTGTTTCTGAAATCCTCAGCTGCTAGCATGCTTTATGATCTTGAAAAGCCCAAGGGTAATGACATGACCCTTCAGATGACAGATAAAGGACCTGGTTATTTAGGATGCCCAGCATAGCTTTCCACTCTCCCCTCAGTGCCCTCTCCTCCCTGCTCCCTTTCAGCCCTGTCTGCTCACTGGGAACCCCGAGGTTGTCTGCAATCCAGGCCTACCTTCACTCCTCATACTTGGAACACCATCACCAAGTGGTTTCCCTAGACTCTCAGCTCCTGGTTTTTAAGAAACCATTGTGAGAATCAGCTCAGCTAACAGGGTGACTCTCTCACCTCCATAGGGACACATACACAGTCTTAAATACACACAGATGCACACTGAGAGAACACAGCTCAGGAGCCCAGGGCACAGGACTAGGCAGCCAGGCCTCTCGGCACAACTGAGTGTCTCATTCCCAGTGCCCACATGTCCCCAATCCACAGAACCCCTGTTTCACTGGTGCCCTCTTCTCTATGTCCTCTGCATCATGCTGGGGCAGAAGCTGGTAGGCATGAGGCGCCATGCTGATACCTGGGCTCCTGCTCACTCACTGAAGTCCCTTGATTCTCCGATTCGGATCCAGACTTGAGAAGGAAAAGCATGGCTGGGCCACCAGAATGCTTTGTGCTGTTCACCCCTGGGACCTGGCACGTGGGCTGTACTAGGGAGCAGGGGAAACTGGAAAAAAGGCCCTGCTGAGAGAGAGGGTCACTTATGCTGGAGGCCAGAGGGAGGGTGCCCTGCTAGCACCTTCCTGGGTAAATCCCCCCTGCAAATTTCAACAATTAGATTCACCAGGAGTGGCGGTTTGACAGCATATGTAGGCAAAGAAAAGCAGCAAAGGGGCCATATCTGGGAGAGGAGACGCTTTACTGATACTCAGGGTCTCAGAGGCCTGGGGTTGAGCTCGGCTCACTGGCTTCTCCCAAAAGGGTGCTGCTCCGTGGCTCTGATTGTGGCAGTCCATGGCTGTGTCCCCACCAAGGACAGAAACTCAGAACACAGGACATGTCTTCACTCTTGTCCCATTCTTCAGAGATATGGGACAAGTCATTTTCTCAGAAGAGCCCCAAATCTCAGCTTAAGGTGACTGAGTCAATGGATCATGAAAGGATCAAACAAAGTAGTAGACAGTGAGCAGAATTTCAGGTTCCAATAGAGACAGAGAGGGGCCAAGTCAGAACAGCCTCATTTCTCTGTGGACTGAGCAGGCGCTAAGCTGAGGGTGGGTGGGCGGGACGATGGTGACTGTCACAGACTTCAGGTTATGGGACAATTGCTGAGACTGGAGGTGAAGCCCCTTCAATCACACACCTTTCTCTTCCCATAAATACTAAGATGCCTGCTGTGCCCCTGCAAGGCCTTGGGGGTTACACCGGTGAACAACTGACCTGCAGGTTCCTGTCTCAGAAGACACACTTGTAGAGGGTATAGACCTCCCACAGACACACACCTCTAACCAGAGATGAGCAAGCAGCCAGCCTGGTTCTGCTGAGATCTCTTGCCAGTCAATGTCCTCAGGTCTCCCAGGTTTCAGAGTCAGTTCCATGTTCTAATGGTAGGACCACTTGCTACCTAAAGATCATTATCACCAAGACAGGGCTACATGATTGACAGATATCTCTAATACGTCACTTGTAAGGTCAGAGATACTTTAAAGAGAAAGATCTTTATACATGGCTGGAGAGAGAGGTAGTTAAGGAGGTGCATATACAAGGTGGGACACATGATTTTACATGTCTGTGTCACAAGACAGCTTCCAGGCAGTTGATCTTATTATTTTTGTTACTTACAGGGGATTTACATTAACTTCCAAATTAAATTGAAGAAAAAAATCAAATGAATATTTCTTAGAGAAATCCTTGAAGTTCATGAAGCACCTTCTGAAAAAAGGCTAATTTGTCAAAGTTGGAAGTGCATCAAGGTCATTGTCATGAGCTGCAAATGCACTGCCCTCCAGTGGACAAGTGAGACATGGCACACGTGTTGTGGGGCTCATGGATCTGAGAGCAATAGAAGCAGACACCAAACTGAGCCTTTGCCTGGGCGTGCCTGTAGACCAAAATAAAATCAGTCAGAGTCAATATTGTGGGGTGCCTTCCAGTAGAAGTCATTGTCCTGTCACTTCACACTAGGAAGACACAGGCCTTGTCCCAGGTCTGGTATTTCAGGGAGTCTGCATTGAGCTCCTGAGTCAGGCCCTGGGTTCCAGGACAGAAAAGGCAGACAAGGTCCCAGTTCCTCGACTCCAGGGCAGGGGCAGGAAAGTGTGGGGATAATGGGCCTACATCACAGTGCCATTTGTCTGGTTGAAAACAATATACATAAACCAAAGCATGTTGATGGAAGCTGCCCTTGTCAGTGGAGAGGAAAGGGAATGATGAACGACATGGCAGACTTGGCGGGTACAATCCCCCGCATGCACTTCTCTATGACCTGTCCCCTCGGGCTGATGGAAGAACATGGGGTGAGGTCCTAGGGATGAAGAAGGCTCATGAGGGAAGAACTCTGGGTTCTTGAGTGACCACAGAAGGATGCATCTCTCCAATCTGAGCATCCTCCCCACAACCACCAGCATTGGTATAACATGCTATAAAAATTTGGGGGATTTTTCCATAATTCAGCATAAGTTAATCCCCCCTAAGAGGATTAACCCACAGGATGAGCTTACATGGTTATCCTTCTAGGCCATTTATTTATTTATTTATTTATTATTATTATTTTTTTTTACCTGTAAAGAATTTTGTGAGTTTATTTGAGCCAAACTGTCGACATATGTCGGGAAGCAGAACCTCAAGAATTGAGATAATACTCCGGAGAATGGCAGGGTTACATCCATATTTATACATGAAATTCAATGGTGACAGATTTAAGGAGGTGGGATTAAGCGAAGTGGGGAAACCTGTGGGATAGGATAAAAAGTAAAATGATGGACACATACTTAGGTGGGTACAGGAACAATTAACATGACAACTGAAAGAATCCGCTGCATCTGTCCTGGGCCCAGCACACCTGGCCGTGCCCCAGGGGCTCCAGATACAGGAAAATCACAAGTTACCCAGACATTTCAAGGGTATGTTATCATACATGCAAAAAGACAGATAGGCTCAGTTACAGTAAAGGTGGACGTTCTCAGTGAAGATATCGGCTTAGGACGTAACTGCCCACCATAACTGCTTTTAGTTAAGGTTTAATTGCAGACCATCCTTTGTGGTTACTTTAGGTCTCCGAGTTTGCAAAACTGCCATGCAGGCCTCCCCTGAGCTTGTCAGGTCAGCATGTGGCCCCTTTCGTCCACCCTTCCCCTTTTTGGTCATAAATCAATCTGAAGGATGCAGTGATGACCAACCTTTTGGTTGGATAATGGAGTCCCATGGTGCTAGGAAGGCTCATTTCTAGGATGTCTCAGTGTCAGCATGTCTTGCTGAACAGGTGGACCACTGGGGATGGGGCAAGACCATAACCTTAGATGGCATTTAAGTTCGAATTATTATTTAAAAAAGGGCAGGTAAATGGGAGGCAGTCAGGTCCTACACGTCTTGTTAAAAAGTATTCTGGATCATTTCTAATTTTTGAGCCATCATGATCCGAGTCTTTTTGCTGTATGTCTTAAGTTTTGCTTTTCTGCATCAGTATAACATTTACATATTATGAACACAAAAATCACAAAGGTATTGATTACATCCCAGGGTTTGGAATGAGGAACTTGGTTTACAAAAGAACAGTTTACAGAAGCAGAACCAAGAATGTCAATTATAGTCCTGGGTCTCGGGGTTACTGAATTGACAGAAACACCTTATCTAGAGTCCTCGGGTCTTGAGACCAGTGAGTTGCCAGGAACTCATTAAATTTAGAGTAATTGTGCTGCCTTGGCCTTGGGACCACTGAGTCAACTGGAATGCATTATCTGTGGTCACTAAAACAACCTAGGATAATTGCACTGTCCTGTTTCCCAGGTACAGAAGAATGTGCTTTCCAAAACCAGTAAGATAACAATCAATGGAATGGTCATTCAATTGAATGGGATGATGTATACAATTCAGAAAATCAAAATAACTTTTCCACTGCTAAGCAAAGCCAATAGGTACCATACTTCATTCCCCACTGGTTTTATGTACATGAGTCAAATCATGGACTCATCTTTACTAGTTAGGGGATTGTACTGCCCCCTAACTACAAGTAGTTTGACTGAATTAATTTTTCTAAACTGCCAGTTTGGCACATTTAATTTTCATTTACTCACCCCACTTCTTTTAGGGGCATTCTCTATTCTGTTCCTGCTCTCCTGTCCCCTAGCACATCTGGCCCCACTTGGCCCTGGAGTTTCTCACTGACTAGAAAAATAAATGTTCTTACAGTTACCAAGTGTCCTAGTGCCACGGTCCCCATCAGTACTGTCCTCACTGAAGTCCAGTTCCCCTCCTGCGGCGTTGAGTCTCCTCCTGGCCTGCATGAAGCCCAGGCTAGGGATCTCATGGGTGAGGCCGCTGGCCGCCAGGATCAAGGCCGTTTCCTGGTGCAGGAGCTGGGAGTGGTGTAGCCAAGTCTGGATGCCATCAGCAGGGCGACAGTGTATAGTCCTTTTCAAGTTGGGGTGAGTCCTTGGGTAGTGAGCTTCTTTATCCACACTGAGTCCCCAGGCTGGAAAGGATGTACAGAGTTCAAGGTGGCATTTGCAGGGCATCTCGAACAAGCTTATGGGTGGCTTGTAATTTCTGTAAGAGATCACATCCAAGAAAAGGGTACAGGCATTCTGGCAAATACAGGGATTCATGAACCACCTGGTGGCCGCCTAACTGACATCAGCGGGGCGGCAGAACAGTCTGCAGCTGTGGTCCCGGTAGCTCCAATAATGGTGAGGGGAGCTACCTTCTGGGTAACTACCAAGTCCTGTGCTCCTGTATCAACCATAAAGTTTACAGTCTGGCCCCCGACTTTCATTTCGACCATCGGCTTATGGGGGCCCAGTTGGAAAGAGCCCAGTCTGTCCTAGTCAGAGTCAGCTGTTGCCAGTCCGAGGAGGTTTGCCTCAGGCGGCTCTGGCCAATAGTGGCTGGGTGGTTTGGATGGCCTTGCCAGCTTCTTCCAGACTGCTCCTGCCCTGCCTGCCTCTTCACTCCTGCTACTAAACCTTACTCTGTCCCTTCTTACACACAGAACCGGACCCAAGGCAGCAAGATTTGAGCAATTTTAAAATTCCTTAACATACATTCAAAAAGAACTAATCAAAATAAGGCTTATTTTCTAACTTCATTTGTCCTTGGGTGTGGACAGCAAATGACACTAATCAGATTGACATAAACGATTTAACCTTTGTTTAGGGAGGCAAATGCAAATCATTTACTCCCAAGTGTCCTTGGTTTAAGGAAGATAGGATTTCTGCTCAGTTTCCCTATTCTACTTGTTCCAGTTGTTCTGGCCTATCATGCATTCAACTTTCTTTCAACGTTTCTCTTTTTCTTCTCATCACATACAAAACCTTCACAAATTTCACACTTTCAAATTAGCCTTCAAATCTTCTGTGTCCTTCAAAAATGCATAACCATGCCTCAGACCTTCCATTAAGTATTTCTCTTTACCTTCCTCCATCACACCTAAGCCATACTTTCCAGTTAGTTAGAACTCTTAGCCTTAATTTTTAGGTGACATGTAAATAATTAACATTCCTCAGATTAGCAATACATTCATATTTTTTTAAGAGACACAGAAATTTCACTAGCTAAATAATTTTAAACAACAAAGACATATTTAAACAATAAAGATAGATAACATTGCCCATTAAAAATTTTGAATCACCACAGCAAGCAATATCAGTTTGTGAGTATACAGGCCTTGTTGACGTCATCTTGGGATAGCTGTCTGCCTCCGTGGTCAGCAACTTCTCATCCTTGAAAGACCTCTGCTGTTTCTCGTCCTTGAAAAGTCTTTGATCTCTGCTCCAGATGGAGATGGGTGTCAGAGATGGGAGTAGATGTCCATTCACACTCAGGTGCCTGGTAAGGTCCCCTCCAACGAGGTTGGAGAGAGAGTCTTTTATTTAAAATGACAAAGTCAATTTGGCTCTAAGAACTGAGCTGATCTCTAATGGATGGATCTGCCTTTCTGTTCCCTCAGCAACTGTGTCCTGAGCACTCACACTGGTCCATGAGGAGAAACCATAGGGCCTGCCCTCTAGGAGCTCACAGGCTGCAGGCAAGGTAGATACAACCATGCAGAAACAGTCACATGATCGGGAAGAGCAGTGACTGTGTAGAAAGGGAGCAGGTGCTGAGAGGAGGGCTGGAGGCTTCTGGGTGAGGGGCTGAAAGCCTGCACTGATGTGGCATTTATTTTCACATCAGCAAGACCAGAAGGAGCCAGCCCTGCACACACTCAGGTGTAGTTAGCCTGGGGGAAGGCATAGCTAGCTGTGCAGACACTTAGAGGCACTAAGTGTCTGGATAGAGAGGAAGTTAGAAAGATGGACGCATGGCTGGAGGGAACTGGGAGGAGATAAGGGAAGGTGGGAGGGCAGGCTCAGGGCCTGGTGTGGGATGACTGTGCTAGTGATCTATTGCTGAGAGTTACCCCACACTACAGACTTAACCAACAGACACGTATTAGCTCACAAGTCTGTGACAAGGAATCCCGCATGGCTCAGCTGGGACTACTGTGGTCTCACCTGAGGCAGGATATGTCACTGAGGATCTGAGCTCACTCGGGGGCTGGGGGGTCTTTAGGATTCAGTTTGGATGGAAGGCCTGACTTCTTTCTATCTGTTGGTCTCATTCAGTGCTAGGCCATGTGGGTCTCTCCAGATAGCAACTCACAGCACAGAGGCTTATTCCTCAGTGTGGCTTGAGAGACAGAGAGGTAGAGAGAGAAAGACAGACAGACAGACAGACAGAGAGAAAACATTTCAGTGTGAGCAAGTGTGAGGCACCGACTTTTTAGAAAATAAAAATTAATTGATTTTATAGAGCAAGGAAAGGAAAGAGACAAGTAGAGAAACATCTATGCAAAAGAGCAGGATCGATTAGTTGCCTCCTGTACCCGCCCCAACCAAGGATTGAACCTATAGCCTAGGCATGTGCCCTGTCATGGAATTACACCAGCAACCTTTTGGTGCACAGAATGACACTGAACCAACTGAGCCTCTCTGGCTGGGCCAGGCACTGATGTTTAGAACCAAGTGATTGAGGTTGCGTTGGATCCTTTTGCCGTCTTCTCTGCAGGCACTACTGACACCTACACTTAAGGGGATGGCACACATTCACACCACAGGAGGAAGGTGAAGACCACGGGGAGTCCCTGAGGAGAGAACTGCTGACCTGAGAGGTCCATGCCTTGCCCAGGATCACAGACAGTCAGAATGGAGAGCCTGAAGTAAACCCAGCTGTGTGTCCTCAAATTTGGGATCCTAGATGCACCGAGGTTTGCTCAGGGTCTCTGGAAAAGGCTGTCCTGGTAGAATCGTGTGCAGACGTGGAGATGGCATGGGGGAGACAGTGGGCATTTGGCAGCCTAGACAGTATTTGTCTGAAAAGACGCTCAGATCTGGAATCACGAAGGTGCACCTCTGTCCACAACCCACCCACAGTGGAGAAAGCCAGGCCCCCTTATGTTGAGCTCATGCTTATGCAGTCCTGAATCACATCCTCATTGGATAACTGGGAAATGGAAGCCCGTAGTCAGGCAGGGATTGGCCAGGATACATGGCATTCAGGGTCCAGAGTTCAGGAAAGTTCAGACCTTCTAGGCCAGTGATGGCAAACCTACGCGTGTCAGAGGTGACACACGAACTCATTTTTTGGTTGATTTTTCTTTGTTAAATGGCATTTAAATATATAAAATAAATATCAAAAATATAAATCTTTGTTTTACTATGGTTTCAAATATAAAAAAATTTTTATATGTGACACAGCACCAGAGTTAAGTTAGGGCTTTTCAAAATGCTGACACTCAGAGCTCAAAGGGTTCGCCATCACTGTTCTAGGCCAAGGCTCCCACCTCCCCCACAGAGTTGGTTTGGAAATTAGAAATCCTGACGTATTTGGCAGCTCCTGCCTGTTCCTCCCTATGTGGGGGCCGTTTTGTTCTGGGATCCAGAAAGGGAGCACTGGTATGCGTGCGCGCACACACACACACACACACACACACACACACACACACACACATTCTAGATGTGATGATCTTGGGTGGGATTAGAAGAAAAGCAGACACAGAGGAGGTGACAACGGGAAAGAAAAACAGGTTGGAGGCACTACCTACATGTGACAGTCCTCCTCCTACTTTACAGCTCCTCCCCCACAGGAGCCTGAACAGCCCTAAGAAGCACTTGTTGTGTAACCCATTGTGCAGGCAGGAGAGAGATGGGCACTGACAGGCACAATGACTTATCCAGGATCAAGAAGAGTAAAGAATGAGAGGTTGAGTCTGAGCTCAGGTCGGTTTCCTCAACTCTGGCACCCTGGCTGCACCCAGAGCTCCTAGAGAGCTGGGGGTGTGTTGGTGTCACTGTGTACAGATAAGGTGCTTCATGGAGAAGAGGGGTCTGCAGACAGCAGCCCTCGGGACTATTTGCATCACTGTCATGAGATGAGTGGAGTCAGGGAAGACAATCCCAGGTATGAGGTCACTATCCAATAGAACTTAGAACCCCCATCACCAGGCACCCACATTTTAGCCCAACAGGCAGCTCACTTGCCAAGAGGCATTTGCCAGTGCAAGATGTGCTCTTGCTGCTTTCCCAGTGATTGGTGCTCTTGCTTCGGGGGACCCTGCAGTGAGAGCTTTTGGAGACAGTGCCGACGTTGGTTCAACCCTCGTTCCAGACATATCTGGCCTTATCCAAAAACATGGCCTCGGGTAACACAAGGTGGCCGGGGTCAGACCCATTCAGACAAGGCCACCTCTGTGCGCCATCCCTGTGCAGCCCACATCCCCCCCCCCCCGCCGCCCCCCTTCATGTGTTGGGGAAGAGGGACCTGAAGGGAGAAGCCTGGGGCAGGAACAGCTTTTTGGGCAGTGGATCCCCTAGAGGTCCTGCTGTGTTCATGCCCCAGGACAGGGCAGGCAGGTGGAGATGGGGTTCCAGAGGGGTCCCTTATCTGTGCCAATGACAATCCTAGCCCTCTGGCTGTCAGACATTTTCCTCTGCAGGGGAGGTCTGAGTCCATCACACTGTGTGTGTGTGTGTGTGTGTGTCGGCAGTGGAGGGACACAGGGGTCACAGAACTAGCGAAACAGGGCCCTGAGGCTTTCCCCCTGGTGACTGGGAGCTGTCTTCACAGAGCTCCACACAGGAGAACGGAGAGGAGCTGAAAGATGGGGTCCTCAACTCCATGCCCCTGCAGGAGGCACAGGTGCCCCATACATGCTCCAGTGAGCAGCATGGCCCCAGGGTGAGTGCAGGTGCTGAGGTGACCCAGACTCCAGGACCCCATGCAGTCAAAGGGGTCCCTGGGTTCCAGAAGCTGCCCTGTTACTCCCTCAAGATCCCTCCCGGATTCCAATTTCCAAAGTTATCTGGGTCTCCATCTCCTCCTCCCAACCCACTCTCACTGTCCATCATCTTTCAGATGAGATGCAAAGTCACTGCCCACAAAGTTTTAGGAATATCAGAAGAGAGACTTTGTACCATTTCACCTCATGCTCAGTCAAGTGTATTTTTGCATTTTTCTACAAATGTTCCCTTTTTAACACCCATCTCCAAGTGTCCACGTCGGCCTGACAATCCTTACACACCTTCTCCCACTCTTACACATCATCATGATCAGTAGGGATGCTTTTCCCAAAAGGACATGGGGCTCAAGGTACCAAGTCTCTTGCTTTGCCCTTTGCTGCCACAAGGACCACATCCCTGTGGTCTCTTCCAGGTCAGGAGCTGGGGCCTCTCTGGGATGCACAACATACCGAGAGGGGGACCTGTTATCAGGGTTGGCGATCCAGCTCTTCACTGCTGTGGGATCTGGACATGATCCCCTCCTGTGCCATGTCAAGGGTGCTGCCCTGAACACCCCACTTGTCCTAAAATCCAGACCCTCCCACCCCTGGAAAAGCCACTGTGTTTCCATCTCAGAATGGGATGTTCTGTCAGAAATCCCAGGGTTGACATTGTTAACACAGAGAGGTGCTGTCCATCCTCTGCTAAGAAAATGACTAAGGTACTAATGTGTCTCATCATAACTCACCTCCAAGTCAGTTCTGCCAAGAACCTTTTCTCTTGTCCATGTAGAAAACATGAAAACCTGTGAAAAATTTTTCCGAGTTTCTTTGAGCCAAAGTGTAAACAATTGCACTGAAGCAAAATCTCAACCGAATGAGAGAGTAATGCTCCAGAGAATGGCAGCTTTGCACCTTGATTTATACATTACAGTCAAAAGAGGAGACTTGTGTGGGTTGCATGAAATCCATTGGTAATAGATTAAGGAGGCAGGAGAAATCAAAGCAGGGAATCTCTGGGGTTGGATAAAAGGTAAAATGATAGACACATACTTCTTTTACATAGGTGTGAGCAGGATAGTTAACAGTCAACAATGAACTCAATGACAATGAGCGGATTTGTGGTCTTTGCAGAATGATGCCTGTGCTTTGAGTGTTCTGAAAGAAGGAAAATTACTTTGACATTACAAAAATATGTTGCTGTAGATTCAAAAAGACAATAGACAAGCTCAGTTAAGGTAAAGATTGACCTTTGTCAGGGAAGATGACAGCCTGGGACATGACCACCCACCATACACTGCTTTTACTAGTAGTTTAAAAAAAAAAAACACTTTAATTTTGGATCATCCTTTGTGGTTACTTTAGGTCTCTGAGTTTGCAAGGCCGCCAGGTTAGCATGTGGTCTCTGCGATCACTCTTGCCCCACCTCCAGCTACCAATCCCTGAGTGCTTGGGGTTCAGTCTGAGCTGTAGCCCCCAACCCACCTGGCAGTTTAGGAGCTGACCCTGATGCTATGTGCCCACTCTGTCCCAACACAGGGTGGAAATAAGGCCGCTATGGGGCCTGTGGCTGCAGGCCTGGACAGCATGCCCGCTGCACTCAACACTCAGGTGCCGATGAATATCTTTGCTGCCTGGGAGGTGGACTGCTCCAGCCCCAGCTGTGTGCTTTGGCAGTGCAGCCTCACCTTAAACAAGCTGCTGATTACAAGGAGCTGGAGAAGGAGGTCAGGGGTGTGGTCATCAGTGTGAAGATCCAGGGCTCCAAGACCATCTTGAGGTCTGATGAGATTCTGCTGCCCCCCAGTGGTCAAGTGAAGACCGACCTGGCGCTGACCTTCTCCCTGCAGTACCCCTACTCCCTCAAGAGGAAAGGCAACACCTTACAGATCCTGCTGCAGCAGAAGCAGCGCCTTAAAAACCAGACCCTTGTGGGATATAAGACGCTCGCCATGGGCAACATCAACATGGCTGAGTTGATGCTGCGACCCCTCCAGGGTGGCCAGATGCTGAGCCTCCATAGCACCATCACGGAGACATCTGCCCATGTGGCTGAGGTGAGTATCTCCTGCTTGTCCAGCCAGCCCATGGAAGTGGAGGACAGCACCCGGCAGGCTGGCCCCAAAGCCAAGTCCAGCTTTAGTTACTCTGATCATCAGGCTAGCCATGATCCCAGGCTCTGGCAGGACCAAGAGGAGGAGGATTTTGACTTTGGGGACTCCAAAAAGCAGCTCCAAGGAGTAGGAAGTATGCCACCCATGACAAGGGAACAATATGCCATCAAGAAAGTTGGGGCGTGGCTGCACAGGCGTAAGTGTGGAAGGAAGAACTGAGCCTGGAGCAGGAGTCTTGGGAGAATGTCACCGAGGAGGACGATGACCTCAATGTGCTGTATGATTCGATTAAGAACTTTAGCAACAGTGGCTCATGAGAGTGTCCTCAGTTCCCCAAATCCCTGGCTCAGGCCATTCTAGGAAGACCTATGTTACCCCAGCTCTCAGAGGGAGATCTAGAGCATCCACAGTGCCCGAAGCCAGAAGGAGTGGCCAAATCCAACCAATGTGACAGGATGAGATGTTAGAAAGCAGCGGGCACATCACCTAACCGAGTCTCTCCTCATCCCCTCGCCCAGATCCCCTGGGCAGCAGTTGGTCTGTTGGGGCTGGAGCACATACCAGAAAGAGCGACAAGTGGCACAGCCACACAAAGGCAGGTCAACAGGCTGGACAACAAGCACTGTCCTGACCGACCGAGACAGCTGCAGATCCCCAGGATGACAGTGTATGATCACCTAAACTGCATCCTCATCTCTGACAACTAGCTGCCGAGAACATCCTCTCCTCAATGCCTCTGACTGGCAGGGGCAATTCCTGGCTGAGTCCTGCAGCAACACATGCTTACAAGGTGTGCACCTGCTCCAAGCCTGAGGTCCAGGCAGCCTTCAGCACCATCATCTGGAGGATACAGAGACACTGTCTCTACAATTCCAGCCCTCAAAGCCTGTAGAGATCCTGGTGGCAAGGCCACAGCACTACTTCAGCGCTGTGCTGCAGGTCTTCCTGGAGCTGCTGCCTACAACCTGGCACCTTGATTGGGCTACATGTACTTTCTGGTCACCCTGCTGGGTTCCCATCCCATGACCTGGTTCCTGGGTGCCTTGGAAATCTCCTACAACTACTTCTTCCAGGACCTGCCCAGGCAGGACCTGTTCTACAGGGAGGCCGGCCAGAGGGCTGTGCAGGACACACTGGACATCCTTTTGAGAACCACAAAGTACATCACAGGGGCTAATTGTGTCCACCAACTGTCCATCATGGAGGCCATACTTACCTACAAACAGAAGAGCCCCAATGAAAAGTCCTTGAACATCATTTCCTTTGTGGTAATGGTGGGACTTGGAATAGTGGGACCATTCTGGGTCACATCAGGAGACTGAGACTAGGAAGCCCCAGTGGGGTCTAGTGTGCTGTCATCCACCCCACCATACAGGTCTGTGGCAAACAAGGAGGCTTCACTGACTCTATTCTCTTCCCCATCTGTGAGTGGAGGCCTGTCCTGCTCCAGCCAGGGTTTTGGCGCTGAGCTAATGAGCCTGCAGGTGGATTACTGGACAGCAGCCCAACACATAGACAGAAAGAGAGACTCTGAGATCAAAGACCAGGCTACCACCAACCACACCCTCAAGTGCACCTACCAGTCTCTCCAGATCAGCAGGCTGCCCAGCAGTGGTGAGGCTGCAGCCACGTCCAACATGTCCATGACAGTGGTCACCAAGGAGAGGAACAACAGGGTGATGTGTTTTCCCAAGAAAACCAAAGACAAGGATGTGAAGTACCAAAGCCAGTGTCTGGAGGGCATCTGCTGTCCGATCTGCAGGGCCAACCATGCACAGAACATGCTGGGGGTCCTTGTCGATGGCCTGGAGTGGGACAACGTGAATTTGCCACGTCAAGCACTTCCCCACCCACCTCTTCAGATGCTCCAATCCCATCTCTTAGCCCTGTCTGTCCCCTGCCCTTCCCCGGCCCTGGCCAAGCCCTGAAAGACCAGATGCTTCTCTCTTCACTTTCCAGTTTGGTACAGAGACAGACCCTGGAAACACAAAGCGTGAACTTTTCAGTGTGAAGGTGATCACAACCTGGAAACTAACGTGGTGGCACCCACAGGGAGCTCCCAAGGGCTCTGCTTATTACCCAGAATGCTCCGGTGAGTGAGAGGTCAGGCAGACAGTGTTGAGATGCACAATCATTGAAGCAGAGGCCTAGGGACCCCAAAACCCTCCTTGAGAAAGGTTCTCACCATCCAGACCTGCCCTTCCTGGAAGCCAGGATTCTTCCTCCTGTGGAGTCAGCTCCAGTGTGTGCCCTACTCAGCGCTGTGTTATAAAGGCCGATGGCTGGCCTCCCATTGGGGCATCCTCACAGAACATGGAGGCTTGTCAGCCCAGCCCTGCGCCTCAGCTGCCCACCAGCCAAGTGTCTCCAGCACCACCCTCTCCTGGTGTCCAATAAACTCCATCCTCACAAGGCAAAACAGAAAAGAATAAACAAAAGACCAGTATGGTACCCTCCACCCAGGCACACTGACTGGACAAACTGGACAAATACCAGGTGCCCACCTTCCTGGGAAGGGACCTCTCTTTTCTCTCCACCTTTCTGTGTTGTTATAGAGAATTTGCTACCATCCAGCCAGTGTGGTACCAACTATTCACCAGGTGAGCACCTCCCTCTGACAGTCACCCGTTTGCCACAAGTTTTCAGGTCACTGCATCTCTCTGAGTGTTTGTTCCTCTGAACATGGGGAAATGGAGTCCCAATTGGGTTATTGTAGAGACTCAGTGGGGTCCTCCCTGGAAAGTGCTCTCTGGGTGACTGGACAGTGCAGAGGTGTGCCAGAGGGACAGTGCAGAGGTTGAGCCAATTGGTCATTTTCTCTTCCTGTTGAGGAAGCCTCTGCCCAATTTGTGATTCCTCAGGGCCTTGGGCTAAGCTCTTTTCTCATGTCATAAAGAGATTGGAGACTCCATTAGGGGTTCCTATCCTGGTTGAAGCCAGAACAGAAAGCCCACGGGTGAGCAGTGGGGCCCAGGCTCACTCAGCTATCTGAGAGGGCTGGTTTGGGCTCCTTCATTCAGCAAATATATGAGAAACGCTGCCAGGAACAGACACATCTCTAGGCACTGACCATAATCCAGTGCTCAGAGCAGACCCCAAGCCTACACTTCAGAGCTTCTTTCTACTCAGGGGCGAGTCATTCACACTAGGCTGCACAGGATCACAGTTTCCACAGGACAGTCGATTTGACATTCTACTGGCCTCTGCTATCTATGGCTGCATCCTCTCTTATTGTGAAGAGGAAGGAGGACCTCTGTTCTAGCAGAAAACGTGAGTCGGCTTTGGATCACAGCCATGAGTGGAGTATCAAAACTGTTACTTCAATGTGCTTGCAGAATCCTGTATTCCACACCAGGTGGGATTTCTGCAAGAGGGCACAGGTCTGAGGGCTTCCCCCAGAAAAAATGACGGGAGTCAGAGAGGTATTCATGTGGATTTGGGTGGTGTGGGTGAGTGCAGAGGTCAGTGTACAGAGTGAACCATTCAGAAAATTCATATCCTTTGCTCCTAATCCCAGCCCTCACTGTACCCCTATCCAGGGACCCTGCCCACTAATCTGGTAGAACCTTCTTAGTGACAGCTTGGCAGGTGTACCCCACCCTGTGGGAGTTGAGTTTCAGTGGGAGGTGAAGCACCCCACAGGGCAGCTAGTGAATTAGGCAGCATGTAGGTGTAGGAGCCAAAATCTGAGTGAGAGAAAGACCCTGGGAAGCCAGGGATGGAGATGGAGTCCATTTGTTCTCTCTTTGGTCAGATATTTCTGGAGGACCTACTGTGTGCCAATGAGTGACATGAACAGGGTGGACAGCAGCCCTACCTATCCTCATGGAGTTGACATTTGGGTCAGAGGGTCATGGGAGGGGACAGGGACACAGAGCATGTCAGGTTCTCCTGGAAAAGGGGACAGGTTGTTCCCTCGTGGATCCAGAGCTGTCAATTAGGAGGGCTTTCTGCCAGCCCCTTCTGGGTGACCAGGGGCATCTCTGCCAGGACTGCCAGATTGAAGGTGAACAAGGAGGAGGTCCAGATTCTGGATGGGCAGAGCAGGGGCAAGGACCCCAGGCTCTCTGAGTGGTGCTCTGGGAGGGCCCTATGGAAGGAAAGGCCAGGCCTCAGTCTCTCCCACCCACCTATCTCTCTCCCCAGGACAATCTCCTGCATCCTGGGCATCTTACTGGACCAGGACCTCCAGAATTAACCAGCCTGATGATGCTGTTGGCTTCTCTAGCGTTCAACTTTCGAGTTGCTGACCGGTAAAACCAGGCCCAACATCTCCATTCACAGCTGGACCACCTGAGCCCACCGAGGCAGAGACCGAGGAGGAGGAGGAGGAGGAGGAGGCCTCTGGGGGGTGGTGTGGGTGAGGGGGATGGCATGTGACAGTGCCACACAGAGAAGAGCTCTCAGAGGCTGGGATTAGACAGGAGCACAGAGTAGGTCAGTCAGTGCCCATGGCTTACAGTCTGGAGGACTTCCTGGGGTCTGGTCTTGAACTGAGACTTCAAAGATGGATATGGGAGGTTCCCTGCCTTGGGAGGTGCACAGAAGGCAGTCATGGTGGTTGTTAGGTCGGAGAGAGCCCAGGATCGGATACATGTAGACGTGTGATGAGATAATGGACTCCCCCTGCCATTTCTGGCAGATCAGCGTGCCAGACACAGATACAGGCTTCTCCCTGAATCCACAAGGACCCTCACACAGATCTTGACTCATTCCTGAATACCTGGCTGACCCCTGCAGCTGAAACTTCCTCAACTGAATACCTCAGCTCATGTCCCCGCCCCTCACCCAACCGCAGTATAAAAAAAGCGCCCCCCTCCCTGTTGTTGTGAATCCAAGTGCCCTGTCCTTGGGGTATGTGGGTCTCCCGGGACACAGAATAAACTTTTCTTCCTTCCTTTCTTTTCTGATTCATTCGACTCTTTATTTCTTATGCCGCCTCCTGAGCCACCTAACCTAACAGTGGTGACATGCTCTCTTTCTGGATCTACAGAAACAGCTCCAGAGCAAGATCAAGAAACACCTAAAGAGGAAACGCCAAGTCTAGTGCCCTCTCTAGAGCCAAAGTAGGCTCCAGGCACAGCTGTCACTGAACTTCCAGACGTGGAACCACCTGTGGCTTATGAGCCACTGGCCTCATCTCCTTTGAGGCTTGTGGTCCCAGGTCCTGGGCCACAGCATGTGTCAGCTGCTATGGCAGGAGGGCTTCCCCTCCCTGATAACAGCAATATAAAAATTTTTTTGTTTATCTTACACATACTTCTAATTTTAGTGTATTTTTCTTATATGATTGAGTAAAAGAATACTTATTTAAGATAAAATTTATTTAAAATAAATTTAAATTATATAAATTTTAACTCTATGATCCCTCAAAGTGTAAATTCCAAATTCAAGTACATTCACAATTTTTCACAACTATCACATCACATCACAAACACACTCTAGTTCTGGAACATTTTCAGAACCCACAATCTAGGTATGTGCCCTGACCAGGAATCAAACCTGCCACCACCTGGTGTATGAAATGACTGTCCAACCAATTGATGAGGCACCCTGTTCAGGCCGAGATAGAACAATATTTTCATTTGAATTTTTCATTCTGGTTTATACTGCAATTCGATACCTTTTCACATACTATTTGGCCTGTTTCTTGTTTTGGAATTTCAGTTGGAGGGCTTTTGCCCTCTTTCCCATTGGATTGTTAGGAAATCTCAATTGTTATGGATATCAGCTTTTTGCCATGTAACTTGCAAATGGTTTCTCTAGCTTGCCATTGTCTCCACTTGCTGTGTGTTTTGCCAAGGAAATGCCTTACATTTTGATGTGGTCAAATCTGTCTTCTATTATGCTTTTTAACTTTGTTTCTCACTTTGAGGGGAAAAGATAATTTCTGTCTTATCTGGAAGATAGGCCAGGTTGTATTGTGCTAACAGAGCCCTAAACCTCAGTGGTTTGCAGCAGCAAAAGTTAGTTTCATAGTCATGTGACTTCAATGAACTGATGGATTTCAAAAGGGTTCCTTTTTTCAGATTGTTCACCTGTTCTTAATTTTTTATTGTAAGGATGAAAGTAAGGACTTCCAACTTCTTATATGTCAGAGTGGAAACCAGAAGTCGACGTTTTATTTGACAATGGCCTGTGGTGGACATGACATCTATTTTCCCCTAATCTTACAACTGCCTGTTTCCACATCCAGGTGGTTCAGGGGAGTGTGGTTCAGTGACCTGGAGTGGAAGTATCAGCACATCTTACTGGCCTGTTGCCTTTTGGATTAAATGCTTTTTCAGTGGTTGTATGCTTTTTCACTTTATACAAGTGACCAGAAAAAAATTCTGGATGTTCTCAATTAAATTAGAGCAGTCAGAGAGTGAAAGAGACAGAGCAGTCAGCCAGTAGTAGCGGGGAGCCAGCAGTCTGAAGTGTCTTGGGTTTGATTCCAGTAAGAGTATATACATTGGTTGCAGGCTAGATCCTTGGCCCTAGTCTGGGAAGAGCAGTAGTCAACCAGTCGATTTCTCTCTCACATCGATGTATCTCTCTCTGTCCCTCTCCCTTCCATTCTCTCTGAAAATCAATGGAAACTTATCCTTGGGTGAGGATTAACAACAACAACAATTTTGTGAGAAGAATGGCACTGTCACTTGCATTAAAACCTCAGGCATGTTAGCTGAGTTCTTTAAGGCTTGCTCTTTTCATGTGGAAAATGAGTTACAAGGATAAAATTAAGTAAAAAAGTGCTTAACATAAAGAATTGGCACGTGGTGGACACTCGAAATATATGTTCCATTACTTTATAAATACATATGTATGTAAACAATCATCAAGTGGAAATGCAAAGTGTAACATCAACAAAACAATCTAAAGCAATAAGATGTTAACAGGAATTGCCCAGGGCCTTCTAATGCTCTGTTTCTCCATTTAATCATAAGTGGATGGACTTACTAAGTTCTAGATAGAAAGATAAAATATTGCAAAGGCACATATTCCATGAATTAATCTAAAATTTCCTTCTTTGATGTAAAAATTATAACAGGATTTTGGGGAACAAAAAACTATTCTAAATTTTATCTAAAAATAAATATGCAAACAAATCAGGAAACAGTTGAAAAGAATATAAGAAGGGGACTTGCTCTGTCAAGTAGAAAGGACTCTCAAGCAGTGCGGCCCTGGTGCTGGAGTGAGCAGGTCCTGGGAGCTGGGCAGCGACATCAGGAACAGGGCCGAGCACATGTGGGACTGAGTGGATCATTATGGGGCCCTTTGGCAATAAATAGGACTGGGGCAGCTGTTTATTGCCGTGGTTCTCAACCTTGGCTGCACATTAGAATCACCTGGGAACCTTTTTAAAATCCTAATTTCTGGGCCTCATCCTCCGGAAATTCTGTTTCTTTGTTATGGGTTGGGGCCACAACACTAATAACAAAGAAACAGAATTTTCAGAGATGAGGCCCAGAAATCAGGATGTTAAAAAGATTCTCAGGTGATTCTAATGTGCAGCTAAGTTTGAGAACCACTGATTTAGGGGAACATATTAGATCAGTATTTCAGATCTCACCAAAAACATTTAAAATGATTTTAAGATGAATACATTTTACTGCGCCTTTTTTTTTCTTTTGAAAGTCTAATGCAGGTGGAATGAAAAATTTGAAAACAAAAAATGAGAGAATATGAATAGACTCTATTTAATTTTATGATGGAAAGATCTAACACTTTCCACATGTTGATTTCTTTGGGGGGGAGATGAGATGTAAAGGAGGAAAAAGGTCAGTCCTATGAAGTCCTGAACAAAGAGCCTTGCAGACACAGGTGTGTGTGCAAAGGCCCTGAGGCGGGAAAGAGCTCCCTGGGTTTTAGGAATGAAATACAGGCCAGGGTGGCTGGAGTAAAGAGGAGAGTGAGACAGGAAGTTGTGCAGAGCAAGGGGTCCAGAGCTTGCAGAGTCTTGTTCAGGTTGTAAGATCTATTCCAGGTGCAATGAGGAGTTTTAGAGGATTTTAAGTGAAAGGTATTTAGCAACTATCTTTCTATTTGTATTTTACAAAGATATTTTAATAATCAGATATGGCTGTTGCATTTTGGATCAGATGCTTTTTCAATGCCTGTCACTTTTTATTAACTTTTATAAAGATACATTTTTAAATTTTAGAATATTCATTCCTAGGTTTAATTTTCTGAAAAGCCTACAACATCTGAGAAATGTAATTATTTTCATTTGAAATTTATTTTTAAGAATTTTTAGTTGATATACAATCTTATATGGTTATAGTGTTTCAGGTGTTTGATATTGTAATTTGACAATTTTATCAGCACACCAGTTTTTTCTTTCTTTCTTTTTTATTAATAATAGCTACTTCATTCATATATATATATTTTTATTGATTAAGATATTACATATGTGTCCTTATCCCCACGTTACCCCCTATCCTCCCGCTCATGACCTCCCCTCCACCACCTGTGGTCCGTGTCCATTGATTAGTCCTATATTCTTGCATATAAGTCCTTTGGTTGATCTCTACCCCTTACCCCCACCCTCCCCTACCTTCCCTCCAAGGACCGACAGTCCAATGGATGCCTCTCCATCTCTGGATGTGACATTGTTCATCAGTTTATGTTGTTCATTATATTTCACAAATGAGTGAGATCATGTGGTATTTATCCTTCTCTGACTGGCTTATTTCACTTGGCATAATGCTCTCCAGTTCCATCCATGCTGTGGCAAATTTTGTAAGAATTCTTTCTTTTTTACAGCAGAGCTACACATATAGTGGAAGTGCTATAGAAGGGGGAGAATGGGTGTTAGAATTGATTAGCTTCAGGAGAGTTCAGAGATAATCTCTGAAATTTCTTATTAATTTCGTTTTTAAAGAGAATTTATCTGTGCTCCTCCTTAGAAGTTTCTAATTTCCAAATCAAGATGCGCTTCCTATTCATTCAATCAGTTTAATTTTCAGGCGGCATTTTTCTAGTGGTGATGTTTGTTTTTCTTGCCTGAGAAAAATTAAGACATCCAAAGACAACTGTATATTGGCCAATTTTCAGTTGATATTTTCTAGTTAAATCTCATTTCTGTAAACCACTTGCAAGTCAAGGCTTCCTGTCAGGAATAGTAATGAGGGCTGGAGTCTGGGAGTTCCCAGCTGTGGAGGCACAACTTCCCATGTTAATTATAGGTGTGTGTGTGGCTCTTGTTTTTATTGTTGTTTGGTATCTGCAGTCTCTCAGCAAATTTTCTAGAGGTGTGATGTAGTGGGTTGAGGTTTGTTTCTTTATGGGTTGAGCTGCATGATGCTCACTTTCCCAGAGTCTCATTCAACCCTCTTATGTGCCTCGGTTTCTCTCCCTGCTGTCTACAACAACCAGAAGGGCCACCAGTGCAGGTGGACCAAACCTGATTAGTGCTCCCCTTGAAGAGCCAGTTAGTTTAATTACAGTTGTGTGAGAATTTCTCTATGGGGCTCCTGCATATCGTGAGGACTGACCTCTGACACAGCCGCACACATCCTTACTTGTCTAAGAACACCTGAGATTCATGCAGGAAAGAGCATGTAATTTGATATTGAATTAAAATATTAAGTGAAAGATTTTGACAATCAAAATCCCCTTCATCTTCTGAGATGAACAAGACCAGCTCTCATTTGTACAGCCCAGGTGTTAGCCCAGACTCTCAAATGGCAATTCCAATAGAAAAGCCAGTGGTCAAGTCCAGGCCCATTTTCCCTCCTGTCTCTCCTTAGCCTGGGATCTGTCAACCATTAACCTTAGTTCCCCCAACACTATTAACAATACAGCTCAAATAAAGTCAGTGGCACAAGCAAGGGAAGGTCCTGGATCCAAGAGACAACTCACACAAGTTTCACTGCACGGGCTGAGAGCTGGGAGGTCGATGGGCCGTTTGCTGCATCCTAGCACCAGGTGTAGGTCTGCAGGGTGGTGCTGGGTGAGCTTTCCCAGTATCCTGCAGTATTGTGCCAAGTAAATGTCAATGTAAGAAGCATTCAAAACTGTGAACAATTGTGAACAATTGTTGAGATTTTATCTGAGCCCACCTGCAATTGCTATGAAGCAAAATCTGAATGCATTGAAATAATGCTCTGGAGAATGGCCGTGTTCACCTTATTTTAGATATTACCATCAAAAGTAGAGATGTATGTTTGTTGTATCCAATCCATTGGTGATATAGATACACACATACTTCTTCACACAGGTGGATATAGGATAGAACAGCCAAAAATGAACTTAATAACAATGAGGGGATTTGTGGTCTCCACAGAGCACAGTGTGTCCAAAACAAGGAACATTCCTTTGACATTCCAAAGCTATGTTTTTGTGGATTCCAAAAGACAATAGACAGGCTCAGTTAAGTTAAAGATTGACCATTTTTTAGAGAAGATGCCAGCCTAGATGTAGCAAAACACCAGAAACTGCTTTTGATTAGAAATGTTTTAACTTCAGGACATCCTTTGTGAAAACTTTAGGTCCCTGAGCTTAAAAGACCACCACCCAGGCATTCTCTGACCTAATCACAGGTTAGTGAGTGCCCACATTTTGTGTGGCCACACTCTCCTTGGATCACTTATGCCCCACCTCTTGCCACCAATCATGTCCCTCCTCTGTTCCACCACAAGAGGACAAACCATTAACGCTGAGTAGAAAAAGGACCCTTAGAGTGCCAGCAGCTGCAGCTTCATCACGAACTGTGGGCCAGGCCAGCACATGGATGTGCTCAAAACACAGGTCCCCCAGAACCTGTTTGCCACCTGGGAGGTGGACTGCTCCAGCCCCAGCTGCATGCCCAGGTGGTGCAGTCTCACTTTAAAGAAGCTAGTGATCTCCAAGAAGCTGACCAAGGACCTCAACTCCGTGGTGATTTCTGTGAATATGCAGGACTCCAAGGGCATCCTGTGGTCCCAAGAGATTGTGCTGCCCTGCAGTGGAGCTGTGCAGACCAACCTGGCCCTGACCTTCTCCCTTCAGAACAACCACTTCCTCAAGAGAGAAGGCAATAAGCTCCAGATCATGCTGGAGCAGGGGAAGCATTATAAGAACAGGACCGTTCTGGGCTACAAGACACTGGCCACGGGCGCCATCTCCATGGATGACGTCACGCAGCAAAACCCCAAGTGTGGCCAGATGATGAGCCTCTGCAGCAGAGTCAAGGAGTCCTCCACCAAGGTGGCCGAGATCTGGATCTCCTCACTGTGCAGTCAGCCCATCAACGAGGAGGACAGTGCCATGCAGAACCAGCCCAAAGGGCAAGTCCACAAGTAAATACACTGAGGGTAGGATAAGACCTCCTTTCCTGAGTTATAGGCCAGCTACAGTGGAAAGCAAAGACAGGAACTGCACAAGGATGACTTCGAGAAGAGGAAGCCAAGGAAGCTGCAGTGATCAATACAAGGAATCTTGAAGCAGAAGGTCCTGGCACTGTTTCACAGGTCCAAAGTGTCAGAGAGGGACATTCGGGCTGACATAATGAGGAACCGCAGGAAAAGTGACCCCTACGTGGAGGATGATGAGAGTGTCCTTAGCATCCCCAGGGCTAAGTTCAGGCCGTACTTCAAAGGCCTGTCAGGCTCCAGCTAGCAGATGGAGATGTGAAGAAGCCACATTGCCAGGACCAAAACGGAGCCTCTGACTCTTGCCCACATCACGGAGAATGTGTGGGCCCTGGGAGGAAAGCAGCGAAGTGACAGTGACAATGAATTTGTGGGCTACAGCACACCCACCAGCAAGGTGGACAAGATCCATACCTCCTCCCTGTCCACGCCATCCATCAACCATGAGGACAGCACCAGACAAGCCAGTCCCAAGGCTGAGTGCTCAGAGAACCACTCTAAGGGCAAGTCTGAGAACTCCCTCTCGAAGCTAGGGGCCAGCTGCAATGCCGGCCACAGGCAGGACCAGGAGGAGGATGACTTTGACGAGGGGAATCTGATAGTCAGAAGGAGGTCCATGACTCGGCAACAGAACTACCACCAGAAAGTCTTGTTATGGCTGCGCACAGTCAAAAGTGTCAGAGGAGATCCTGGACATTGGGCAGGAAGGACTATGTGGAGCATTCCAGGAGGTGGAGGAGGACCTGGACCTCCTGTATGACATGCTGGAGAACGCCAATGACAGTGATCCAGAAATTGAGGATGATGACAGCGTCCTCAGCACCCCAACACCTCAGCTCAGGCAATACTTCAAAAGCCTGTCTAGCAGCCCAGACATGACGGACAATCACAGTGTCCTCAGCAGCCCCAATCCCAAGTTCAGGATATACATAGAAGGCCTGTCAGACTCCAGCTTGCAGATGGAGATGTGGGGCCTCCACAGTGCCAGCATCTGAAAGAAGCCTCTGAGTCTGGCCCACCTGCCTGAGATTGCGTGGGCCCAAGGAGGCAAGCAGCCAAGCCACAGTGACTCCAACTTTGTGGCTTACAGCATACCCACCCCTCAGATGAACAAGATCCTGAATGGCCACCCTGTCCAGTCAGCCCATGGATCATGATGTCGGTCGCATACAGGCCAACACCAAGGCCCAAACCTTGCATAACGACTCTGCCGACATGTCTGAGAGCTTCTTCTTTCAGCAGGCAGCGAGCTAAAATGCCACCCACAGTTCATCCCAGGAGAATAACTGTAACAAAGGGAATCTCATAGTAAGAAGGAGATGCATGACCAGGCACCAGAATTACCACCCGAGAGCTGTGGAATGCATGCTCATGGCCCAAGTGTCAGAGGAGGTCGTATCCTCACAACAGGCCCTGGACTTTCGGTATCACACTGTGGAGAGCTCCAGCGAGAGTAGACTAGACATGGAGGACGATGTAAGTGTCCCCAGCACCCCAAAGCCCAAGCTCAGGCGATACTTTGACAGCCTGTCAAGTGATAGTGGCTTTGAATCAATGGCCCATGGAATTCGGTCCCCTGGGGAGCAGCTGGAGGCAGAGTCCTCCATCTGGGTTTGGTTCACCAAGATGCTCCCATCCATAGTGCGCTTCACCAAGTCTGTAGTCATCCCCTTCAGCAGGTCCAAGGGGAAGGAGGCTGGCCAGTGGGGCTGCAACACAGCCCTGAATGAGTGGTTCAACAGCCTGGACAATGACGGCCCAGACCTACAGAGCCAGCGGCAGATCCCCAGGAAGCCCATGAGTGACCAGCCAAACAACATCCTCATTTCCTAGAACAAGCTGCCCGAGAACATTATCCTGGTCAACACTTTGGACTGGCAGGGCCAGTTACTTTCAGACATCCTGCAGGGGCACACACTGCCTGTGGTGTGCACTTGTTCCACAGTTGACGTCCAGGAGGCATTTAGCATCATCATCTCCTGGATGCAGAGATATTGCAACTGCAATTCCCAAGCTCTGATAGCAATTTTCCCACCAACCACCTCAATAGCTGGACTACATGTGTTTTCTGGTCAACCCACTGGGTTCCCACCCCCTGGCCAGATACCTGGGTTCCATGGAATGTCGTTACAACTTCTTCCAGGACCTATACTGGTGGGACATGTTCAACAACCTGGAGTCCCAGAACATCTTGCAGGACACACAGGACGTTTTGTCAAAAATCACAGAGTAGGTGCCAACTGTGTCTACCTGCTGCCCATCGCAGAGGCCCTGCTCAATGAGCAGCAGAAGCTCCCCAACAAGAAGTCCTCACAGAAGCTCATTCCCTTAGTGGGGGAAGTGAAGGTTGGAAGAGTGGATCAATCTTCAGCCATGTCAGGAGATTCAGATGATGTGGACCCCTCATGCTCCAGTGTTCTTCCTGCCAGGAAGGCCTCACCCAACACACTCTTCTCTCCGTCAATGAGTGGGGGGCCTGTCCTCTCCCAGCCAGAGTGTCCATGTAGAGATGATGGAGCTGCAGGTGGATTACTGAATGGAAGCCCAACCAATAGACACGAAGAGAATTGTGGAGAAGAAAGACCTGCCTACCGCCAAAACACACTCAAGTGCTTCTTCCAGTCTATCCAGGTCAGCAGGCTGTGCAGCAGTGGTGAGGACACAGCAACACCCACCATGTCCATGACAGTGGTCACCAATGAGATGAAAAAGAAGGCGCCCAAGAAAACCAAGAACAAGGATGTGGAGCCCACAAGCCAGTGCATTGAGGGCATCGGTCACCTCGTTTGCAAGGCAAGGAACCAGCAGAAGATGCTGCCAGTCGTCATTGATGGCACGGAGTCGAACGACCTGACGTTCTTCCAGCTGGCAGCCCAGTGGTCCTCTCACATCAAGCTCTTCCCCATCTGCATCTTTGGACGTTCCAATTCCACATTCTAGCCTGCCTCTCTCCCTGCTCATTGCTCTGCCTTGGCCAAGCCCAGAAGGACCCAGCTGCTTTTCTGTGAACAGATACAGACACAGACCCTGGAGACACCCAAAGAGAAACTGTTTTGAGTTTGAATGCACTCAGAGCCTGGAACCTAAGTGGGTGGCCCCTCACTGGAAGCTCCTCAATGCTCTGTTCAGTAACCAGAACGCTCTGGTAAGTGGAAAGTCAGGAGGGTAGTGTTGAGCTAGAGAATCATGGAAGATGTGTTTTGGCCTCAGGATCCCCAGCATTCCCAGTGAAAAGGGGTATGGCCTTGAGAACCTGCCCTTCGTGGAAGCCAGGGTTCTGCTTCTCTGGGGAGCCAGCTCCAGCCTGTGCCCAGACTCAGAGCTGGGTGGCAAGAGGTCAAGGGCTGGCCTCTGACTGTGAGCATTCTGAGCAGAACAGGGAGACCGGTCAGCCAGCCCTTGGATCCAGCTGCCAATCAGCCAGCTGGTCCAGCACCACATTCTTGAGATTTCCAATGAACTTCAGCCTCACAGGGAGAAAAAAAAAAAACCACACAAACAAACAAACAAAAAAACCTGACCTGTATGGTGCCCACGGCCCTGGCATACTGGCTAGACAAAGTGGTCGAATACCTGAGGAGGGAACCCACCTTTGTTCCTGTTACTACAGAACATTTGTTCCCACCCAGCAGCTGTGGAACCAATTATTTACCAGGTGAGCCCCTCCCCCTCCAGAGCACATGCTCACCAGGCCACCTGGTGGCTGTTTGCCTTCAGGTCACTGCAACTCTCTGAGTGTTTGTTCCTCTGAAACCTCAGAGAAGCAGGGAGCAGGCTCATAGGGTTATTGTAGGGACTCGCTGGGTTCCTCCCTGGTAAGTGTTCTCTGGGAGCCTAGACAGTGGAGAGGTCTGCTGGAGGGGCTGTGATCGAACCAACTGGTCATTTTCTCTTTCTGTTGAAGAAGCCACTGCCAAATTGTGACTCTCTTTGGGGCCTTGGGTTTAGCTCTTTTCTAATATTACAAAGAGATTGGAGATACTATTAGGGGTCTCTGTCCCAGGTGAATCCAGATTAGAGATGCCAGGGGTGGGCAGTGGGGCCCCAGGGTCACCCAGCAATCTGAGCTGGGACTGGTTTGGGCTCATTCAATCAGCACGTATATTAGTACCCTGCCAGGTACAGAAATGTTTCTAGGCACTGACCATAACCCAGTGCTCAGAGCAGACCCCAACCCTGCACTCCAGAGCTTCCTTCTGGGAGGGAGCGATTCAGTCCCACTAGGCTGCACAGGCTCATAGTGTCCACAGAACGCCTGATGTGACATCCTCCTGGTCACCTTTACCTATGGCTGCATCTGCCTGTATTGTGAAGAGGACAATAGAACTCTGTTTTAGCAGAAAACATGAGTCAGTTTTGGATCAGAGCTATGAGTGGAGTATAGGGATTGTGAACTCAAGGTGCTGGCCAAACCCTGTATCCCACACATGGTGGGATTTCTGTAAGAGGGCAGAGGTCTGAGGCTTCTCCTACAAAAAGGGAAGGAGTCAAGAGAGCTGTACATGTGGATTTAGGTGGTGTGGGAGAGCAGTGGGAGCTCAGTGAGAGAGTCAGACCCTCACCAAATTCATATCCTTCCCCACCTAATCCAATCTTGCCTGCACCCCTATCCCGGGGATGTTGATCACTAATCTGGTAGAACCTCCTCAGTGGCAGCTTGGCAGGTTCCCCCCACCCTGTGGGAGCTGAGTTTCAATGGAAGGGAAAGAACCACACAGGACAACTCCTGAATTATGTAGCATGTAGGTGCAGGAGCCAAAGTTTGAGGTGATAGAAAGGCCCTGGGGTTCGTTTTTTCGGTCATTGGTCAATATTCCTGAAGCACCTTCTCTGTGCCAATGAAAAACATGAACACGGTGGACACCAGCCCTTTCAGTCATAATAGGAATGTCGTGAGAGGGGAAGGGACACTGAGAGAGCATGTCAGGTTCCCCTGGAGAAGGGGACAGGTGGTTTCCTCATTGATCCAGAGCTGTCAGTTAGGAGGGGATTCTGCCAGCCCCTCCTGGGTGACCAGGCATTTCTCTGCAATGACTGCCAGACTGAAGGTGGACAAGGAGTAGGTCTGGCTTCTGGATGGGCAGGAGAAGCAGATACAGAACCCCAGGCTCTCTGAGTGGGCCTGTGGAAGGAACGGCCAGGCCTCAGACCCTGCTGCCCACCTATCTCTATCCCAAGGACCATCTCCTGCATCCTGGGCATCTGGGTGGACCAGCACCTTCAGGATTTCCCAGCCTGATGATGCTGTTGGATACCCTAGAGCTCAACTTTCCAGTCGCTGACCTGCCAAACCTGGCCCAGAGTCTCCATTCACAGCTGCACCACTGAGGAGGAAACAGAGGAGGAAGAGGCCTCCGTGGGTGGTGTGGGTGATGAGCCTTTAGAAGGCAAAAAAAAAAAAAGTCAGTGAGGGTGGTAACATTACCTATTCTTGGATCTACAGAACCAGCTCCAGAGCAACATCAGGAAAACCCTCAAGGGCAACGCCACCCTAGTGGCCTCCCCAGAGCCAGGGCCGGGTCCAGGCCCAGCTTTCACTGAACTTCAAGAGGCAGAAGAACCACCTGCAGCATTTGAGCAACTCACCCCAGCATCTGTGCGGCCTGTGGTGCTAGATCCCGGGCCAGAGCGCGTGTCAGCAGCCACGGCAGAGAGGGAACCCTCCTACCCCTATTTAGATGCAGTGTTAAACGTTTTGTGTTTTTGTTACATATGCTTATAATTTTACTGTATATTTTATGATATTTAGTAGCATACAGTATTTGTAGAGAAGGTTCAATGAAATATTCCTAAACATAACCTTAATTTAGATTCTATAACATTTAACCCTTTAAATCATCAGAGCTTTGAACAAGTCTATTTTTCTGGACCTTGACCCACCCAGGGAGAACTGTCCTCATCTTCTCCATCTGCCTTTCCTGGAAGCCAGGACTCTGCTTCCCAGGGAGCTGGCTCAGCCCTGTGCCCAGACTCAGAGCTGGGTGGCCAATGCCAAGGGCTGGCCTCCATTGGGGGCATCCTCAGCCTAACATGGAGGCCAGTCAGCTCAGCCCTGGGCCTCCATGTTGACCACAACACCACTCATTCAGGCTTCCAAACAAACTTAACCCTCACAAGGAGAAAAAAAATACATGTTAGGTGCAGACCTCCCAGGAACAGTGACTGGACAAACTGATCAAATATTTGGTGCCCAGCTTCCTGGGCAGCGTTGACACCTTTGACCCCACCCACATTTCTGTGTTAATAGAGAACATTTGCTACTAACCAACGTGTGGGACCAACTATGGACCAGGTGAGCCCTGCCCCTCCACAGCACAGTGGTCACTCAGCCACCTGCTTGCTGTGTCTTCAGGTCATTACATCTCTCTGCGCGATTGTTTCTCTGAACATGGGGAGAGCCGAGGACCAGCCTCATAGGGTTATTGTAGGGACTAGGGGTTGGGGGTGGAATCTCCCTGGGAAATGGCACTCTGGGTGCCTGGATACTGGAGAGGTGTGTGGAGGGTCTGTGGTTGTTCTAATTGACCATTTTCTCTTCTTAACAAGCCTTCTGCCTTATTTGGATTCTTCTTGGGGCTTTAGGCTAAGCTATTTTCTATTTTGAGAAAAAGATTGGAGATTCCATTAGGCATCCTTATCCTGGGTGAAGCCAGTTTAGAAATCCCAGGGGTTCCCCAGGGTCACCCAGCTATCTGAGATAGGGCTGGTTTGGGCTCATTCAGTCAACAAATGCTCTGACTCCAGGACTTCCCTCCAGAGCTTCCTTCTAGTCAGGAGTGGTATAGTCACAATAGGTTGCACAGGCAGGTAGCATCCACAGGTCAGGCCATGTGACTTCCTCGTTGCAATATCGCTGCACCTTGGCATATTTGGAAGCAGAAAGTGGATCTCAGGACCAGAAAAAAAAAGTGAATGTGCTTTGGATCAGAGCCTTAATGGAAGTATGCAGGCTGTGACATGGAGAAGCTGGAAAAACTTGGATCCCACGCCTTGCCTTGTGAGATTTCTGCAAGAGGGCAGAGGTCTGAGGGCTTCTCCTAGAAAACACAGAGGGGGTCAAAGACCACTGTGCATGGTGGTGTCTGTGAGTGGGGAGAGAATGAGGCTGGATTCCACAGAGAAGAGCTCCCAGAGGCTGGGATAGGCAGGAGCAAAGAGTCCCTTAGGTCAGTGCCCCAAGGCCTGCAGTGTGGAAGACTTCCTGGTGTGGGCTCTTGAATAGAGACTTCAGTGATGCAGATAAGCGATCCATTCTTTGGAAGGTACACAAATCAGTCAGTCATGGTGGTAATATGTTCTTTTCTTGGATATACAGAAGCAGCTCCAGAGTAAGATCAAGGAACACCTAAAGAGGAAACACCAACACTGGTGCCTTCTCCAGAGCCAGAGCAGGCTCCAGGCACAGGTGTCACTGAATTTCCAGATGTGCAACCACCTGCTGCATTGTAAACAGTAAACAGTAAACAGTGGCCAAGTCAGAGCAGCCTCCTTTCTCTGTAGGCGCTGAGCTGAGTATGAGTGGGCAGGACGATGGTGACTGTCACAGACTTCAGATGACGGGGCAGTTGCTGAGACTGGAGGTAAAGCCCCTTGAATAGCACAGCCTTTTCTTTCCATAAATAGTAAGATGCCTACTGTGCACCTGAAGGCCTTCGGGTTTGCACCGGTGAAAAAATGGCCCTCAGGGCTCCTATCTCAGGAGACAGTTGTAGGGGGCCACACCTTCCTACATCACACTCCTCTAACCCAGAGATGTGCAAGCAGTCAGCCTGGTTCTCCTGATATCTTCTGCCAGCCAACCTCCTCCAGCCTCCAGGGTTCCAGAGACTGTTCTGCAGTCTTATGTGTAGACCACCTGCTACCCAAAAATCCATATGGGGCTACATGATAGACAGATGTCTCTAATACATCACATGTAAGGTCAGAGATACTGTGACAGACCTTTATACATGGAGGGAGGGAGAAAGGTATGGATGGAGGTGCATGTACAAGGTGTAATACGTGATTTTTCATGTCTGTGCCACAAGTGACAGCTGCCAGGAGAGGATCATTTTATTTTTGTAACTTGGAGGGTATTGACATTAGCTTCCAAATTAAATTGAAGAACATAATCAAGTGAATATTCCTCAGAGAAATCCTCCAAGTTCATGAAGCACCTTCTGAAGAAAGTGAACTTGTCAAATTTGGAAGTGGGTCAAGGTCATTGTCATGAGTTGCAATGACTGCCCTCTAGTGGACGAGTGAGACATGGCACACATGTTGTGGGGCTCCTGGTTCTGTCAGCATTGGAAGCAGACACCAAACTGAGCCTTTGCATGGGCTTGCCTCCAGACTACAATAAAATAGTAAGAGTCAATCTTTTTGGGTACCTTCTAGTAGAAGTCGTTTCCCATCATTTCACAGTAGGAAAACACAGGGTTTGTCCCAAGTCTGGTATTTCAAGGAGTCTGTTTTGAGCTCCTGAGTCCGGCCCTGGGTTCCAAGGACAAAAAAGCCAGGCAAGATCCCAGCCACTGGACTTGAGGGTAGGGGCAGGGAAATGTGGGGAAAATGGGTGCACATCACCTTGCCATATGTTGGTTGAAAAAATAGTACATAAAATCAAAGCATATTGATGGAAGCCTTCTGATTAAACAAGAAACATTTCAGATGATTGGATCATTCCCCCTCAAGCTATTTGAATACTTTCATCTACATGTAAACGCAGTTATTCCTTATATGGGGTCACCCTATTTTCCCACTCACCATTCATTTAACATGAATATTATCCCTGTTCTTTAATAATTTTGAACCTATGATTGCACAGTTGCATAGCACTTCTTATGATACATTGTACATAACTGACCTGCTGCCTACCTCTTGGCCAAACACATCTGTTTGTCTCTTCAAAGTGCAGTTCGACGGCTATGAGCTCCAGTTAGATTCCAAATGTACAATCATTCACTATCCCTCCAGAGCACACACACCATATTCATTACCCTTAAAGTGCCAGCACTTCATGCTATGTCTTATCTCCTTGAGATCAGAAGCTTGTCCCAGGCCAAGATTCTGCTCAATCAGACCTCCATCCAGCTCTTACCACAGCGCTTGGCATATGGTAAACAGTCCGTAAAGACGTGAACAGCACAATAATTCTAAACTAGTTCCTCATGGTATCAGAGAACTTTAATTGTCCATCAAAACACATTCACCCAACTTGGGGAGCACAGCTGAATGGCACAACCCAGCCCCCCTTGCTGCCCTCTGAGCTGCTGTTGTCAGTGGGAGAGGACCAGAACTGAGGTGTGCTATGGCAGACCTGGCAGATACAATCCACTGGTCTAGATGTAATGACCTTTCGGGGGGAGGAGAAGCGAAGCAGACACAGAGAAGGTGACAACTGGAAGGAAAGAGAGGTTGGAGGCACTACCTAGATGTGACAGTCCCCCTCCTACTTTACAGCTCCTACCCACCAATGAGCCTGAACAGCCCTAAGAAGCACTTGTTGCAATAACCCATTGTGCAGGCGGGAGAGAGACAGGCCCTGACAGGTACTATGACTTATGCAGGATTAAGAAGAGGTAAGAATGAGGGGTTGAGTCTGAACCCAGATCTGTCTCCTCAACTCTGGGACCTTGGCTGAGATTAGGCCTTCTAGGGTGCTGGGAAGAGGGGAGTGTTGGGGGCAACTGTGTACAGATATGGTGTTTCCCAGAGAACAGGGATCTGCAGACAGAAGCCCACAGGTCCATTTGCAGAGCTGTAAGTAGATGAGGGGACTCAGGGAAGACAATCCCTGGAATTGAGGTCACTTCCCAATAGAACTGGGGACCCTTGTAAACAGGCACCCACATTCTAGCAACAACCCAACCGCCAGCTCACTTGCAAAGAGGCATTTGCCAGTGCAAGATCTTCTCTTGCTGTGTTCCCAGTGACTGGTGCTCTTGCTTCCGGAGATCCCGCAGTGAGAGCTTTTCCAGATGGTGGAGACCTTAATTCAACCCTCGTCCCTGTTCTCTCTGGCCATTTTCCAGAATATGGCCTAAGGTAACACAGGCGGCCTTGGCCAGACCAATCCTGGCTAGGCCACCTCTGTGCTCCATCCCTTTGCAGCCCAAATTGTTACAGAAAAAACGGAGAAGAACCAAAGAACGCTCTGAGAGTTTGGAGTTACACTTTATTCACCGCGGTGGGCTTAGGGAAATCAATCCAAATTCTAAGCCCCGCTACAAGCAGAACTTCCCGTTTTATGGAAGAGACAGCCCTTTGTCTGCTTGCTGGTGGCGGCTTTGAAAACTACACAGTTCTATCCAATTAAAAATGCACCTGGCATGGCATTGGGTGTATCTAGTCTCTGGCCTACAAGGTCAGAAAGCTAAGTTTATCTCCCCCATTATTTAAGCCGACTAAAGCGGGCTAGAAAGCAAACTTATATTTTGAATAAGAGGCCATCTAAAGAATAGCAGAGAATTCCAAACAGTAGTTTTACAGAATAGGGGTTTGTCTTCACAACATAACCCCCAGGGCATGAAGAGGCTGCTGGATGGTGGATAACCTAGCATTTCTGTCATGGTCACACCCCAGGACTGGCAGGCACATGGAGATGGGTTTCCAGAGGAATCTCTTATCTGTGCCAATGGGAATCTTAGGCTCTCAGGCTGTCATGCCTTTTCCTCCACTTTGAGGGTCTAAGTGGATCATGATGTGTGTGTGTGTGTGTGTGTGTGTGTGTGTGTCTGGAGTGGAGGGTCACAGGGACCGAGAACCAGCAAAAGAGGGCTCTGAGGCTTTTCTGGTGACTGGGGCCTGTATTTACAGAGCTCCACACAGGACAGTGAAATGGAGCTGACAGATGGGGTCCTCTATTCCATGTTCCTACAGGGGAAACAGGTGTCCCATGCATCCTCAAGTGTGCAGCACGGCCTCAGGGTGAGTGTGGGTGCTGAGGTGACCCAGACTCCAGGACCCCATGAAGTCAAAGGGGTCCTTGGGTTCCAGAAGCTGCCTTGTTACTCCCCTAAGATCCCTCCCAGATTCCAATTTCCAAAGGATCTGGGTCCCCATCTCTTCCTCCCAACCCACTCTCACTGTCCATTCTCTGTCAGATGAGATGCAAAGTCACTGTCCACAAAGTGCTAGGAATATCAGAGGAGAGACTTAGTTCCTTTTCACTTTATGCTCAGTCAAGAGTATTTTTGCATTTTTGTACTTACTTTGCCTTTTTAAAAAAAATATATTTTATTGATTTTTTTACAGAGAGGAAGGGAGAGGGATAGAGAGCCAGAAACATCGATAAGAGAGAAATATCGATCAGCTGCCTCCTGCATGCCCCCTACTGGGGATGTGCCCGCAACCAAGGTACATGCCCTTGACCTGATTCGAACCCGGGACCCTTGAGTCTGCAGGCCGACGCTCTATCCACTGAGCCAAACCGGTCCTGGCTACTTTGCCTTTTTAATGCCCATCCCCGAGGGTCCATGTTGGCCTGACAATCCTTACAAACCTTCTCCCACTCTTACACAGCATTGTGATTAGTAGGGATGCTTTTCCCAAAAGGACATAACTCAAGGTACCAAGTCTGTTGCTTTGCCATTTGCTGCCCCGAGGACCACATCCACTTGGCCTCTCCAGGTCAGGAGCTGGAGCCTCCCTGGGCTACACAACAACACAGGACGAGGACCTGTTATCAGGGCTAGCGATGCATCTCTTCACTGCTGTGGGATCTGAACATCATCCCTTTCTGTTGCCATATCAACCATGTTGCCCTGAACATCCCACTTGTCCTAATAGCCTGACCCTCCCACCCCAGGAAAAGCCTCTGTGTTCTCATCTTCGAATGAGATGTTTTGACAGAAATCCCAGGACTGATAATCTTAATACAAGCATGTGCTGTCCGTCCTTTGCTAAGAAAAGACCTAAGGTACTAATGTGTTTCACCAGTCCCCACCTCCAATTCTACTTTTCCTGTCAAGAATATTTTCTCCTGTCAATGTAGAAATTTTCAAACCTGTGAAGAAGTTTTGTGAATTTGAGCCAAAGTGTCACTAATTGCCGGGAAACTAAATCTCAATACAAGCAGATAATGCTCTGGAGAATGGCAGTTTTGCACCTTATTTTATACATTACAATTCAAACAGGAGACCTATATGGATTCCACGAAATCCATTAGTGATAGATTAGGGAGGCTAGAGACAGCAAAGTGGGGAAACCTCTGGGATTAGATAAACAACAAGATGATAGACACATACTTCTTTCACTTATGTGTGTGTAGGACAGTTAACAGTCGACAATGAACTCAGTAACAGTGAGGGGATGTGTGGTCTCTGCAGAGAGCAGAGTGGGACATGTGCTTTCAGGAGTCTGAATTAAGGAAAGTTATATTGACATTCCAAAGATATGTCATACTATAGGCAAAAGGACAATAGACCTTTGTCAGGGAAGATGCCGGCCTAGTACATGACTACCCACCATAAACTGATTTAATTTAAAAGTTTTCATTTCAGAATATCCTTTGTGGTTACTTTAGGTCTCTGAGTTTGCAAGGTAGCCAGGTTAGCGTGTGCCCCTGTGGTCACTCCTCCCCCACCTCTTGCCACCAATCACTGAGTGCCTGGGGGTTCAGTTTGAGCTGTAGCCCCCAACCCATCTGGCAGTTTATGAGCTGCCTCTGATGGAACGTGCTCCCTCTGTGCCAACACAGGTTGGAAATAAGACCCCTTTGGGGCCTGCAGCTACAGCTTTTCCACCACCCGCAGAGCTGGACAGCATGCCCCTGCCCACAACAAACAGGTGCCCATGAACCCATTGCTCCCTGGGAGGTGGATTGCTCCAGCTCCACCTCCACCTGCATGCCCAGGCTGTGCAACCTCACCTTAACCAAGCTGGTGGTTCTAAAGGCCCTTGCAAAGGAGATCACCTCCTTAGTGATAGCTGTGAGAATTAAGGACTCAAAGTGCATCCTGAGGTCTGATCAGATTCTGCTGCTCCCCAGTGGATTAGTGAAGACTGACCTGGAGCTGACCTTCTCCCTGCAGGTCCCCCTCTCCCTCTAGGCAACAAACTGCAGATCATGCTGCAGCAGAAGCAACACCTTAAAAAACAGACCATCCAAGGGTACAAGATGCTCGCAGTGGGTAACATAGACATGGCTGAGGTGATGCAGAGAGCCTCTGAGGATGGCCAGGTTTTGAGCCTCTACACAACCATCAGGGAGGCATCTGCCTATGTGCCGGAGGTCAGCATCTACTCCCTGTCCAGCCAGTCCATGGACCCTGAAAATAACACTCAGCAGGCCGGCCCCAAAACCAAATCCAGGGTTCAGTACACTGAGAGGGAAGATAAAAATCTTCTCTGAGCATAGGGCCATCCATGATCCTGAGCAGGGGCAGCACCTGGAGGAGGACTGCAATGTGGGAGAAGCCGAGAAGCAGCACAAAAAAGTAGTAAGAAGACCATTCATGACCAGGCAACAATGTTCCAACAAGAAAGTCGGGATATAGCTGTGCAGGGTGCAAGTGTAGAAGGAGGACCTGGACCTGGAGCAGGAATCTTCAGAGCATGTCCCTGAGCTGGCGGAGGACCTGGATATGCTGTAAGACTCACTAGAAAACCTCAGTGACAGTGGCCCATGACAATGTCCTTGGTAACCCGAAGCCCTGGCTCAAGCTATACCTGGAAGACCTGTTCCACTCCAGCTCTAAGATGGAGATGGAAAATATCCACAGTGCCAAAGCCAGAAGGAGCCCCAAGTCCAACCCATGTGCCTGAGAAGATGAGCCACAAGCAACCAAGGCACTGTGTCTCAGAATCAGTGGCCCACAGAACACCCACCCCAGGGAGAAACTGGCACAGCCCTAGGACTGACCAGAGGTAGAGACCTCAGCCCTGGATGTGTCCACAGAGATGCTGCCACCCTGTGTCACCAAGACCAAGTCTCTTATCCCCTCCACCAGATCTCAGGGGAAGCCGGTGGGCTGCTGGGGCTGGAGCACATCCTGGAAGGAGCAGGAGGTGGGAGAACCAGGAACAAGTGGTCCAACAGACAAGACAGCAAGCACTGCTGAGACCTGCCCAGCCAGCTGTGCAGTGTCCAAGTGTGGGAGGAAGACCCTGTGGAGCAGGAGTCTTCAGAGCAAGTCCCTGATCTAGAGGAGGGCCTGGATATGCTGTATGACTCACTAGAAAACCTCAGTGACAGTGGCCCATGACAGTGTCCTCGGTACCCAGAAGCCCTGACTCAGGCTATACCTGGAAGACCTGTTCCACTCCAGCTCTCAGATGGAGATGGAGAATATCCACAGTAGCCAAGTAACCCCAGCACCACTCACTCGGGGTTCCAAATAAACCTCACCGTCACAGACAAAAGAAAGGACCTGTAAGATGCACACTGCTCAGGCACCCCTCCTGGACAATCTGATCCAATCCCTGGTGCCCACCTTCATGGGCAGTGACCCAAACTTCATACCCACCCACCATTCTGTGTTAATACAGAACATTGGCTACTAACAACCTGTGTGGGACCAACCATGTACCAGGTCAGCCCTGTCCCTCCACAACACAGTGGTCACTCAGTCACCTGCTTGCTGTGACTCTTCAGGTCACTGCATCTCTCCGATCGTTTGTTTTTCTGAACACAGGGTAAACTAAGGCCCAGCCTCATAGGGTTATTGTAGGGACTCCCAGGGGTTCTCCCTAGAAAGAGCACACTGGGTGCCTGGACCATGGAGAGGTCAGCTGGAGGGGCTGTGGCTATGCTAATTCTCCATTTTCTTTCCCTCTTGACAAAGCCTCACCATCATTTGTGATTCTCCTCTGGGCCTTGTACTAAGCTCTTTTCTCCATTGATAAAGAGATGAGAGATTCTATTAGGTATCTCTGTCCTGAGTGAAGCCAGATTAGAAATCCCAAGGATGAGCAGTGGGGCTCCAGGGTCACCCAGCTATGTGAGTTGGGGCTGGTTTGGTCTCATTCATTCAGCAAATATATTTGAAGCCCTGCCAGGCACAGACCCATGTCTAGGTACAGACCCGTGTCTAGGCACAGACCATAATCCAGTGCACAGAGCAGACCCCAAGCCTGCACTGCACAGCTTCCTTTTATTCAGGAGAGATTCAGCCACACTAGGCTGCACAGGCAGGTATGTCCACAGGATGGTTGATGTGACATCCTCCTGGCCTCCGGGTGTATCTCTGCATCTTCCCATGGATTGAAGAGGAGGGTGGACCTCTGGACCAGCACAAAACGTGAGTGGGCTTGGGATCAGAGCCGTGAGGGGAGGATGGGGACTGTGATTTTCAGAAGCTCGCAGAATCCTGGATCACACAAGTAGTGGGATATCTGCAAGAGGACAGAGTTCCGAGGCCTTCTCCTAGAAAAAATGGAGGGAGTCAAAGAGAGCTGTGCATGTGGATTTGGGTGTTGTAGGTGAGTAGGAATGGGATAGAGCTGGGGCCACACAGAGAAGAGCTCCCAGAGGCTGGGGTTAGGCAGAATCAAACAGTCGCTCAGGTCAGTGCCCATGGCCTGCAGTCTGGAGGACTTCCTGGGGTGGGGGCTTGAACTGAGACTTCAGTGATGGAGATGGGAGGTTTCTTCCTTGGGAGGTGCACAAAAGGCAGTCATGGTGGTAACATGTTCTCTTCCTGGATCTACAGAAGCAGCTCCAGAGCAAGATCAAGAAACACCTAAATGGGAAACACCAACTCTGGAGCCCTCTCCAGGGCCAGAGCAGGCTCCAGGCACAGCTGTCACTGAGCTTCCAGATGTGGAACCACCTGCACTTTGTGAGCAACTGACCTCAGCCCCTGCGAGTCCTGTTGTCCCAGGTCCTGAGAGGCAGCCTCTGTCTGACATCACCAATAATAACAGTTTTTACAATGTTTGTGTTTATCTTACATACATACTTTGAATTATACTGATTTTCTTATACTATTGAATAAAATAAAATGTATTTTGAATAAAATTTAATAAGATACTATTAAACATTAATTTAAATTATACAAAATTTAATTCTTTCTTTCTTCAAAGTTTCCATTTCAACATCATTAAGTACATTCACAATTTTTGGCAACCACCACATCACAGTACAATCCTCTCCAGAATATTTCATCAAGACCAATCCAGGTGGCTCCAGTCATTGCTCATCCTCCCCACTCAGCTTCTGATAGTCCCTCATGTCGCTCTAACTTTCCCAATGGATTTACCTATTGTGGGTTTTCATGGAAATGAAATCATATCATATGAGGCCTTTGCTGTCTGACTACGTAATGAATTAGATGAGAAGACTGATTGTGATTTGGTGAGAATAAAAACAATTTTTACTAAGAGGGAAAAGTCCCCAAAAGGCAAACATAATGTGTAAAACGAAAACCCCATATTAAATATTTGCATTACTTGGGGGAATGGACCACTTTGAGAATTATGACATGAGAGCTGGAAACCTGAGACACCTTTCTTTTCCTGTTTCTATTGTGCATAGAATGAAAATATGAAAGTCAGATATTTTCCTTTATTGTCATATATTAAGTAATAAAATATATGTTTTTTAAGGTTTTTGGAAAAATAATGTTTTTTTAAATGTTTTTATTGACTTTAGAGACAGAGGGAGGGAGCGGGATAGAGAGATAAAAACATAGATGAGAGAAAACCATTGAATGGCTGCATGCCTCCTAAGGGGATCCAGCCAGCAACTGGGGTTGTGTGCCCTGACCTGGAATCATACTGGGACCTCTTGGTTCATGGGTCAACACAAAACCACTGAGTCACATGAGCTGGGCAGAAAAAATAATGTTTTTTAGTTAAATAAGGATTTAAATGTGAACCAAAAGAAGATACATTCACTCCTTCTACCAAGAAATAATTGCCATGAACAAGAGGTTTCCATCTTTTCATCTCAGTGCTGCAGTGTGTGGGGTGATGTTGGGAGAGCCTATCAGGACTCTGCTCTTGTGTAACCTGACATCTCCACAGGTGGTCAGAGCACAGCCTTGTTCCCCTCATTCTTTCTCAGTGACCTTCACAAGAATACATCATAGGAAAGATGTATTGTTACCCAGTCAGTGTGCAGCTGCCTGCCATATGGGATTTTGCTATGAAGTGTGTAGGAAGCCACCCATTGTCTTCACTAGCACAGAAGTGCAAACAGGGATCCCGGAATGCTGGTGAACCTTGAATACATGGCAAGGACCAGCATTATGCACCGATTGTCTAGTCCAGACAATTGGGGCTCAAGTTTTTTCCTGATCAAATGACTCAGAGTAAATCCTTCTAATACTTACTGACCTTTAAGCTAGTCTCTTTGTTACCACAATTACCTGTCTAAGAGCTAGATGTGTATCCATAATTGAATAAAAGGCTGGTAAGGCCAGGGCACCAGTGGAAGTCATTCCCCTTAAATTGGGCTTGCCCACCTGGCCCCCAAGATTTCCAAATTATTTCTTGTCCCTTTTATTTGTGTGCGGTCCTTCTTCCAGATCCTGAACCCTGAACCACACGGGAAGTAGGGGAACATTCACAGAAGGACTGTTTTGTCTAGTAGCTCCTTGTAGCATTGGCTATATGGCCACTGGCTCCTACTGTTGTATCTTAAATCAGTGAGTGAGATACAAGATGCCTTAATGAGCCAAATAATTAGGAGTCATTTCTTGCAAGCAGCCCAGAAGGAGGTGTTTCTTCCAAATCTCTGGGCAAAGTCACACAGGAAGTCCTGTATTTATACCTTTTGAGCTTCTTTGTCTGAAGATTTTACAAAGAGCTCTGTGTGAGTTATTGTTACAGACAGTTTGTAATCTTGGATACATAAAGAACAAACATTTAGCATAAGAATATGGGAATTATTATCAGTATTAGTTCATTATGTTAGATGGCTAGCTTGCAAGGTCAGACAGTGCAGATGGCCACAGGTTGCTTTACATTCTTCACCCCTTAAGGGCTCATGATCATGCCCTATTCCAGATTGTTTAAGCCATCCTCGGAATACCCTCAGCCACTGGGAAGTATAAAGCCTTCTCCACCTGTGGCTGTGAAGGAGAGATTGGCCAGAAAGAATAAATAGGAGTATGCAGGCAGGAGTCAGTGCCTCTAACCAGGATCATGAGCCCATTTCCCACACGGTGACCAGGTTTATGCATAGGAACATGCAACACAGGACCTGCGGGTCTGCAGGACTCTCAGAGTTCCCAGGAGAAGAACATTGGAGACTCTGCTTTGGTGGCCTCCATCCATTTCCCCAACTGTCTGCAACATTGGCACCAACCAATGTTTGTTTTCTAAGTGTCTTCAATTGAACAATGACATTCATAGGAGCAAAATGAAGCATAATGTTAGCATTAATATAACTTAGAATAAACTATGTAATATCTTTAGATTAGTAAGACAATGAAAACAGGCACACACATATTACTTGGAAAATATTTTTGCAATTTAGTCTTCCCAGCTACTTTTAATCTCACTGCACGAATAATGTCCTATTTCAAACCCTACATTTCACAGTACTCCTGAGCTGCTTAAAGATCGCTATATTATGATAGTTAATGGATTTAAAAATGATATTTAAAACAGGGTATGTATTGTAACAAATGGCTATTGTCATTTGGGCAATGGGGAGGATGAAAATATTGGAAAAGTGAAGGGAAAGTATTATTATTTGCTGAAAAGATGATCTATCTGTGAAACCTAAGATAAATAACTGAAATGCCACTAGAAATGAAAAGCAACTTCAGCCTGGCCAGCATGGCTCAGTGTTTGAGCATCAACCTATGAACCAGGAAGTCAAGGTTAGATTCCTGGTCAGGGCACATGCCCAGGTTGTGGGTTGAATCCCCCATAGAGGGTGTGCAGGAGGCAGCCTATCAATGATTCTTACTCATCATTGATGTTTCCATCTCTTTCTAACTTTACTTCCTCTCTGAAGTCAATAAAAAGTATATATTTTAAAAAAGCAACCTCGGTATGGTGGCCACTTATATTGAATAGACTCAAAGGTAATGGTGTTCCCAGAGGCCATATAATGCAATGGTTAAGGTTGTATTGTCAGACTCTGGGATTCATGTCTGATCTCTGCCACTTGCACTGAAACCTCAGGCAAGTTAGCTGAGCTCTTTAAGACTTGCCTTTTTATGTGAAAAATGAGTTGCAATAATAAAATTAAGTAATAAGATGTTTAACACAAAGAGTTGACCTGTGGTGGCCCCTCAGTAAATATTGCCCATTGCTATCATAAATATACTAGAGGCCCGATGCATGAAATTCATAAAGAACAGGCCTTCCTTCCCCAGCTGCTAGCAATGGTTTCCCTCTGGCACCAGGGACCCAGGCTTCCCTCGCAGGCCGGGCATCATTCAGAAGGTTGTCCAGAGGACAGCTGGAAGGACATCTGGTCTAACTAGCATATTTTGCTTTTATTATTATAAACATACATGTGTACAGACATTCATCAAGTGAAAATGCAATGTGAAACATCAAAAAATTATCAAAAGCATTAAGATGTTAACAGGAATTATGCAGGGCCTTCTAATGCTCCATTACTCCATCTTATCATAAATGGATGGATTTACTAATTTCTAGATAGAAAGAATATTGCAGAGGCACATATTCTCCTGAATTATTATAAAATTTACTTATTTGAAGTCAAAATCATAACAGGATTTTTGGGAAACAAAAACTATTCTATTTTTATCTAAAAGTAAATATGAAAATAAGCCAGGTAGTGGTTGAAAAGAATATAGGAAGGGGACTTGCTCTGTCAAGTAGAAAGGACGCTCAAGCGTGTGGCCCTGGTGCTGGAGTGAGCATGTCATGGGAGCTGGGCAGCGACATCAGGAAAAGTACTGAGCACACCTGGGACTGAGTGGATCATTATGGGTCCTTTGGCATAAATAGCACTGAGGCAGCTGTTTATTTAGGGGAACATATTAGATCAATATTTCAGATCTCACCAAAAACATTTAAATGTATGTTAGATGAAAAGAATTTACTGTGCCTTTTTTTCATTTGAAATCAAATGCAGGTGGAATGAAAATTCTAAAATAAGAAATGAGAGAATATAAATAGACTCTATTTAATTCCATGATTTATATAGATAACACTTTCCATATTTTGGATGACATGTAAAGAAGTAAAATTGTCTGTCCTATGAAGTCCTGAGCAAAGAGCTTTGCAAACAGAGGGATGTGTGTGCAAAGGCCCTGAGGTGGGGACGAGCCCACTGGGGTGAAGGAATGAAATACAGGCCAGGGTGGCTGGAGTAAAGAGGAGAGTGAGACAGGAAGTTGTGCAGGGCAAGGGGTGCCAGAGCCTGTAGAGTCTTGTTCAGGTTGTAAAATTTATTCCAAGTGCAATTAGTAGTTTTAGAGGATTTTAAGTGAAAGATTTTAAGGGAAAGATATTTATCAAATGTCTTTCCAGTTGCATTTCACAATAGTATTTTAATAGTCAGTTATGGCTGTTGTATTTTTGATCAGATGCTTTTTCAGTGTCTATCACTTTTTATTAACTTTTATAAAGATACTTTTTTTAGTTTAGAATATTCATTCCTAGGTTTAATTTTCTGAAAAAACTGCAGCATCTGGGAAATTTATTTTAAATTTATTTTTATTTAAGTATGGTTGCTATATAATCATATATTGCTTATGCTGTTTCAGGCGTATGATATAGTGATTTGACAATTTTATCACCTCACCAATTCTCAAAACCATCCGTCACCATGCAAACTTATCACAATATTAGTGACTCTATTTTCCTTCCCCTTTCCACCCATCCCCCACACCCTCCCTTCTGGTAACCATCCTTTGGTCACTTTTATTATGATTCTGTTTTTGTTTTGTTCTCTTTTGTTTTCAGAGTCCACATATAAATAAAACTCTATGGGAATGTTCTTTCTCTGCTTGACTTAGCTCACGTAGCATAATACCCTCTAGATCCCCCCATGTTGTTGCAATTGGTAAGATTTCCTTCTTTTTTATGGTCCAGTAATATTCCATTGTACATATGCCCCACATCATCTTTATCCATTCATTGTTGATGGACACCTAGGTTACTTCCATGTCTTGGCTATTGTAAATAATGCTGCAGTGAACATAAGGGTAGCACATATCACTTTTAAAACCTCTCCTAATATTAAACGACACCTGTGTTTCAGTATAAACTAGTGAAGTAGTTTATGGTCATGTTTTATTTAGGCTTTTATAGTCATATTTATTAATAAGTTGGTCCACAGTTGCTATTCTGTATGTGCCAATCTTACTTTTTAATATGATATTCATGCATTAACTTCCATAGTAAACTTGCATTCACTTATTTTAATTTCTACTATTTGGATTTTATTGAATTTTCATTAATATCCTCAAATATAACATGTAAAGGACATAAAAATCACCCCAGATTCTGTTAACATTTTGGTGAAAGTTCTTCTAATTTTGTTTTTATACTAAATAGTTTTTATTCACTCAATGTACTGGAGAAAATACTCTGTAAATATTGTCATCATTTTGAATGGCTGCATGCTATTGCATTATCATTGTGTCGTATATATTTTAAATCAGTATTGTGATCATGGATATTTAGATTTTTCCTGTTTTTTCTATTATAGCCAATGAATCAGTAACTGTCTTTGTACATCATTTTTGGATGTATTTCTAGGTACATTCAAAGGGATGCACACTTTTCATTTTTATACATATTGCCAGAGTGTCCTCCATGAAGATAGTCTCAACTTGCATTCGGCAAATTAATGCAAACTGTCAGGTTCCGGCAGCCCTGCCCGTGTTATCTGTGAAACATATTTAATTTCTCAGCACTCATTACTGATAAATCAGGTGAAGATGAAGAAGTTTTTTAATAAATTCTTTGTTGCTGAAAGTATTACGTGTGCCCCCCTTTTATCCCACTGACCTCTCCCAGCCCGCCCATTTGCAACAGCCTGGATGGACCTGGAGAGCATTATGCTAAGCAAAATAAGCCAGGCAGAGAAAGATAAGTATCACATGATCTCACTCATTTGTGGAATATAGATGTTTTTTTGAAAATTAACCCAATACCTTAAGGAAATAGCAAAAGGAACTTTTTGTAGCTCAACCTCAAATATTGAGATAGGTAGCTCTCTCTAAGAAACAAGGATAGCAATCAAATTATACTGGCAATTATTATACATACTTGAGACCCAGAAACTTCTTTTATGCTAGAAATCACTGTGATAGGATTAGACACTGAAGCAAATATCAAACTGCTTATGTTTGGTCTTCCGGTTTATGTAAATTTAATTTTATATTTCTTTAACGTCATGGAAGTATGCTACACAATCAATTTAGATAATTAATTTAGAGCATCTATAAAAATTAAGATGTTCATTCTTTTTGAGACAATTCCACTCTTTGAACTTATATTATAGGGTTTCAAGCAACTGTGATGAAAATAAAATATGAGTACTAGTAAATTTATGACAACATTGTCATCATAAAAATTTGGATTCACTACAACATCTATCAACAGACATGAGTAAAATACATTATTGTGCATCATAATGAATACTTATTCAGTTATAAAAAAGTGATGTTATCTTAATGCAGATATGAAAAAATTCCCATGATGAAGTTTAAATAAGAAACACAAGTTTGTGCAATCCTATTTTAATTACATACATGTGTGTTTGTATATTATCAAAAAATCACACCATTAAGATTGGGTATTTTATTATGTAAAAAACAAGCTATTAAAAATATATTGCTCATGTGATTTGACTCTAGAACTCTACTCCTATGGATACGATCCTAATAAATCATTCAAAATGGAATTAGTTTTATAAAGGAAGATATCATAACATTTTGTACATTTTTTAAATAAAGAGAGTCTAAATACCCATCAAATAGAAAATTTCTAAGCACATAATGGTCCCTAAAGAGGTGAAATATTATGCAGCATTTTTATGGCACCAGACATTTCTTGTGGGATAAGGATAACAAGACAGAAACTATTTCAACATGCACAGGAAAATACTAGAAGCAAATATGCTACTGCGTTGCATATGATTGTCTCTGGGTGATGGGATTTGAGGTGATTTTACTTCTGTTTCTCAGTGGACTGAGATCCAGGACTTCTCCTGGGTGAGAATCGCTCATTCCTCTCAATATTCCAAGGGTCCAGCCCAGGACGTGGGGCCCAGAAGACATGAGTACTGTCTGCCTAAGGGAGACCATGTGGCTAAGCCTCCAGCAAGGTTTGGCTTCCCCCAAGGTCCTCGCTCAATATGAATAACTAAGAAACTACCACCCCGCTAGGAGCTTCTTCAGTAAGTAACATTGGGTGTTGGAATTTCTTGAACTGGGTCTGAGAATGTGGCTCTGGAGCACCTCAGAGCAGCATCCACTCTATTCTCCACTGGGATTTTGTCTCTCAAGGCTAAACAGAGAAACAGAGGCACCACCTCAACAAACTCCTTGAACACCAACTGAAAAATGCATTTGCAGAGCATGCCATGTGCTTCTCTGATCACTTGAAGAAAATATAGAGGGAAATCTCAAGTTCTTTGCCTCCAATCAAGGATTCAAGGGATCACTTTTGATCCACAAGCATTTGTTGATACTTAATGGAAATTAGCCTATAAGGTTTAGTTGTCTGGCTCCTCCATATTTCTCCAACTTCTACTGGGGCACGGTGTCTACTCTTGCCCTAGGCGCCTAGGCACAAAACTATCAGAAATGGTGGAAGTTTGGTCCCCAGATCTCCTGGGACCAGGACATAAAATTGTGCAAAGGGGAAATAATAAGACATGTTAACCCGGATTATCTCTGATCCCAGAGATGAGACTCGGCTCCATGGAGTCCGCAGGGAAAGGGGGAATTAGGCTGAGAGGGAGCATCAGGAGCACCCACCAGGTCAGGCATGAGACTGCCTCAGTGCCCCCATCTGTTTCCTCACTAATGAGGCTCCAGTGAGGTTCTGCTTCCTCTACTCTCCTGGTTCCTTGACTCAGATGCTGCATTAATCACAAGGAAGATCTCTGTCATCCAGTTCAACCCACTTAGTGGGTAAAAGTTGGATGATTTGGAAGGTCTCTCAGAAAACCTGTTCCCCATCCCAGACTTAGGTCTCTACAAGGTGAAGGAAAACAATGGGTAGGGAAGTGGGTGGTTACTATTGTTTTGAATTTCGTTTTCTTCGTGCAGAGCTCCCTAAATCATATGCCTCAATCATGACACCTCATCACTTCCAATCCTTGTGAGGCATCTTCCTGGTTTTATTATATAATTTTACATCTGATCTCCATTTCCTTCTTCTCCCTCCACATATGTAGCTACTTCAAAATTGGCATGTATGCTTGAAGATACAGATATATTCATGTCTTTGTATGTCTGTATGTTTTATAGACACACATAGTATTGTGCTATAGATTCCATAGTGTTTCCTACTTTGTGTTGACATTATAATTTGGATGATCCACTGTATGAATACACTAATCCCTGATTCTCTTATCTTTTTTCCAAACCATTCTCTCTACACACAGACTAATTTTCTTAAAGTCTAAATTGAACTGTATCACTTTTCTGCTTAAAGCATTTCAAGAACTTCCTATTACAATTAGGGAAACAATGGAAACCGGCGTATAATTTCTACTTGTCTGGCTCCTACATACATCTACAACTTCCACCAGTATTATTCTCTTTCTTCTGCTCCCACACTTCAGCCACACTGGCTTTCTTTCAGTTTGTTGAATTCACAAAGCTCTTTCATCTCAGTGCCTTTGCCCTCTCCCACTATCGCACCTCAACTTTTGAATGGCTTTCTCTTTCTCAGCCTTCAAGCCTCTCCTAACTGTGGACATTGTTGCAGCCATTGTGGAGAGACTTGCGCAATATTAGTCACCTTGGGCCAGGTTCCCTAGAAGTGGAACAAAGTTTAGTGAAGGAGTGACCTCAAAAGTAGAAGATGGAGGGAGGTGAGGAGAGATGTGGACTCAGCACATTACATGCAGCCTGGTCCTGATAGGGGAACTGGAACAGAAATTGTACCCATTGAATGAGTCAAATTGGAGGTAAGGAGCCAGGCTTGTCTACCCAGTGCCAGTCGTTACTGGCCTGTGGCTGAGCCTACATCCCAGGGTAGTGGAGGGGGAGCACCTACCCACTCTGGTCAGGGAAAGGGCAGTTTGGAGCCATTAGCCACCAACATCTACAGCATCTGGGAGGTGGCTGAACCAGCCAGTGAAATTGCACCCACTAGTAAATCTTAAGGTGTGCGCGGCCTTCCGCCTACAAATTCATTGTTAGCAACATACTCTAGAGAACCTTCATTCCCGTGCCCAGAATGGAGTATACAAGAAAGTCCATGTCAGCATTGTTTATAATGGTGAAACACTAGAGATAATCTAAATTATCTAAACAGGAGAATAAAGTAATCATAGTAAGTATCTATTAAAGTGATAAAAGTAATGGAATGGAGTATGTGTAGCCACATGGATAAACCTCAAAATATGGTTTGAATGAAATAGCAAGTTTCAGGATACATTCTGATTGATACTATTGATATAAAATTTCAAAAATGTAAAATCAAAACTAAAATATTTTGTGGATATACTACTTTAGAGTAAAATTATAAAAACGTACATAAGAAGGACAAGCACAAGTGGATGACAGTACCTAGCTCTGGGGAAGTAAAAACTGAGATGGAATCAGGAGTTCAACGGTCTCCCAACTGCCACCCTAATGTTCCATTTAAAGACACAAATGCAAAGGCAGCATTTTATGATTTAGGAGTAATACCGGTGATTATATTTTTTTCTAGACACTGGTCTATGTAATACTCACACCTTAAAAAATTACAAAATATTCATGTGACTATATATATACTTAAAGTAATACTTCTTTATTTCTATGTCATCTCTTTACTGACAAATGACACCAGAAGAAAGTACACCAGTGATTCATTTTCTCTTTTTAGGATCTATCACAGCACTTTGCCTCATTTTATCATGTCAGATTAATTTGTTAGCTATACTGCTCATATACAATGCAGTTAACATTGCCTGAGAATGTTTTTGTCAGTGAAAAAATAATCATAAAGAGACTCACGTTTTTGAGATAAGGTTTTGGAACTTATTGCAGCTGTTTCTTTGCTATCTATTCTAGCAAATATTTCCAGTAGCCCATGCCCACCCAATGATGCTGACCTGAAAGCTGGGTTCATGCTCTTAAACTCTTAGGGGCTACAATTTGACACAGAAGGCCTGCTTTTTCTCATGTGTCCCAGCGCAGCAACTGTTACTCAAAAAATGACAATTCAAGCTTGAGAATGAGAGACCTATGCTATAAATTCTCCTACAGTGATTTTTTTTTAAAATATATTTTATTGATTTTTTACAGAGAGAAAGGGAGAGAGATAGAGAGTTAGAAACATCGATCAGCTGCCTCCTGCACACCCCCCACTGGGGATGTGCCCGCAACCCAGGTACATGCCCTTGACCAGAATCGAACCTGGGACCTTTCAGTCTGCAGGCCGATGCTCTATCCACTGAGCCAAACCGGTTTCGGCATCCACAGTGATTCTTAACCTCTTTGGCTTGTTTCCTGCTGGGCGGTGGCCAGGAGTAAGCATCTGATCATTTTCACTGAATGAGATCATATGAGGAGGCACGGCTCAGTGCCATGCACGTGAGGAAGTGCTTAGGTTTAGTTGAGCACACAGATCCTGAGTGATGAGAATGGGACCATGTGCAGTGAAAATGCTGTCCCTGACCATGTCTCACCTTGCCCCTGTGTGTCCATATCTAGAGTACTGTGGACCCAGTCAGAGCAATGCTTCTTTTAACAAATGCATGTATCCACCAGAGTTTATATTTATCCATTTCCCCAGGTGATGAACACCTAACTGCACACCTCTACAAACAAGGTTGTGATGAACGGCCTTGCATGTCTCACTATGGACTTAAGACAAGTACTGTGAGGTATATGCCAGGAATAGGATTCTAGATAGATAGATAGATAGATAGATAGATAGATAGATAGATAGATAGATAAGATAGATAGATAGATAGATAGATAGATAGATAGATATGGATTAGTGGTTATATATACATGCAAATATATGTATATATAGCATATATCCTAATATAGGACATCAGAACAACTATCAGGACTTAGAAAAAAGTATATATATGAATATTCAAATATACATAAAGTATTTAATTTTAATTTTTCTGTGTACTTATAAATGGCCCTCCTGAGTGCCTGTACTAGTTTATGGGTCCATCACAGTCCATGGCATTTAGAGTGGTCTAAAGAGCATCTCATTACTTCTCTGACCAAAAGTGAGATTTAACATCTCTTCATGTTGTGTTAACATTGCAGGTTTCCCTTTATGAAATCCCATTTTCATATACTTTACCCATTTTTGTTCTGATTTTCTTCCTACCTTTATGTGACAGACGTTTCTTACAAACTCTATATATTAATCGCAAAAAGGAATTTCAGAGATAGCTTGCAGGTGTTAAGGTAAAGCTTCTATATTTGTACTCGGGTGTTTGAGTGGATGTAAGTTTCTATTTTTCTGGGATAAATGCCCAGGAGTGCAAATGCTGGGGTGCGTGGTAGTTGGATGTTTAGTTTGGTAAGAAACAACCAACCTGCTTTCCCAGTGGGTGTAACAGTCTCCATTCCCACCAGCCCTGTATGAGTGACAGTTTCTCCACATCTTCCCCAGCATTGAGTTATTGCAGGGCTTTATTTTACTTAGTCTCCTTGTGGTTTAATTAACCTTTTCCTGATGGCTTATGATGTTGAACTTTCCAAGTGCTCATGGGACATGTTATAGCCTCTTCAGTGAAGTGCCTATTTATTGCATTTAATTCTCCAGTGAAACTACCTGGCCTGGATGCCCTTCATTAGATGCTTTAACTACAAATTCAATCTCTTTAGTAGACTAGTCAGGGCATCACTTTCTTTTTTTTTTTTTTTTCTTTTTTTTTTTAAATTGAAATACCAATATTAATCTTCAAATAATATGAATTAATAACAAGAAATACTATCAGTAATACAGAAGGACATTATATAATGACAAAATGGATTATATATCTAATAAGACATGTAGGTTCAAATTGTGTACGCATATGTAAATAGATTTTAAACATTCTTGAAGCCAAAAGCTGTTATAAATGAAAGGCAAAGTTTGTTTCTTTCAAGGAATTGGTTTGTTTCACCTAACTTGTTGGAACTATGGGCACAGTGTTTTTCTCTGTTTCTTGGTCAGTCTAGCTAGAAATCTGTTTATTTTACCAATGTTTGCAGAGAAGCACCTTTCCTCACTAAATAAAATAGCCTGTTGAAGGCTATTTTAAAATTCTTTGTTTTTTTGTTTTATTTTTTAAATTTTTACTTCATTTATTTTTTTCTTTATTGATGAAGATATTAAATATATATCCTTATAGCCCCATTGCCCCACACCCCACCACTCATGCCCTCACCTTCCTGGTGTCTGTGTCCATTGGTTAGGCTTCTATGCATGCATGCAAGTCCTTTGCTTGATCTCTCCCCCTTACCCACACCCTCCCCTACCTAACCTCTGAGGTTTCACAGTCTGATCAATGCTTCTCTGTCTCTGGATCTGTTTTTGTTCATCAGTTTATATTGTTCATTATATTCCATAAATGAGTGAGATCATGTGGTATTTATCTTCTCTGACTGGCTTATTTCACTTAGCATAATGCTCTCCAGTTCCATTCATGCTATTGCAAAGGTAAGAATTCCTTCTTTTTTGCCGCAGCATAGTATTCCATTGTGTAGATGTACCACAGTTTTCTAATCCACTCATCTGCTGATGGGCACTTAGGTTGTTTCCAAATCTTAGCTATGGTGAATTGTGCCTCTATGAACATAGGGGTGCATATATCCTTCCTGATTGGTGTTTTCAGTTTCTTAGTATATATTCCTAGAAGTGGAATCACTAGGTCAAAAGGGAGTTTCATTTTAGTTTTTTGAGGAAACTCCATACTGTTCTCCACAGTGGCTGCACCAGTCTGTATTCCCACCAGCAGTGCACAAGGTTACTTTTTCTCCTCATCCTTGCCACCACTTGTTTGTTGATTTGTGGATGATAGCCATTCTGACAGGGGTGAGATGGTACCGCATTGTCGTTTTGATTTTCATCTCTGTGATGACTAGTGACTTTGAACATGTTTTCATATGTCTCTTGGCCTTCTACATGTCTTCTTTACAAAATAATTCTTTGTTTTACTGATTTCTGCCATTATGTTTTTCCCCTTCCTTGATTCTTGGAGGTCACTCTGTTGCTCTCTTTAATTTACTATTTGGATAATTTGAACTCTCTTTACAATGGTAGTTCTTTCCTCAGAAGTCTATTTAAAACTAAAATTCTCTCTTTTATTACTGCTTTTGATTTTGTTTTTCTTTATTATATTTTAGTTGTAAATATTCCATAATTTCACTCTTGATTTCCTTTGAACCCAGGGTACATATAGAATATACTCCACTTCAGGTTCACTTATGCTTTCTCATGTGCAGATATTTGGTTTTAAAGCTATTCTTTATTATTTACTCCTTAGTTTCCTGCATTATGGTTAGAGAACATACTTGCATTATGTATTATGGATCATGACCATAGCGATGGAGAAAAAAACATATTTTTCCTTTAAAACTTATTGAGACTTCCTATGTGACATAGCACAAGCTAATGTTTTATTTTTTTTAAGACTGGGCGTTAAATGTCAGGTGCTAATATAACGTGTGTAACAAAGCAAACAATAGCTTCCATTTGTCAAATTTTCTCCTGATTTTTAAAAAATAACTTACTGCTTCTCATTTAATTTCTTGAGAGAGGTTTAAAATGTACACATTCTATTTTATAAGCCAGCATCCTTTCCATTAACTTAAAATACATGCAGTTAAATGCATCCCTAGGGATTTCTTATACGCATGCATTTGTTCCCCAGCAAGACCCACTCTTTAACATGCTCTCCTGTCTTGTATTCCCCTACTTTCATCCACTACACAGTATTGACACTATCTAGTATTTTAGAATTTTATTTCACACTTCCTATGTATCCTTTTAGTCAAGAATAAACTTTGCTATGTTATTTCTCTGAAATCCACATCCACGCCTGTCTTTGACTCCTTCCCATTTTACTAGGAGAAGTCCTCCGACCTCTGGCCTCTTGCAGAAATCCCCCCATGTGTGGGATCCAGTGTTTGGTTGGCAACTGGAATTCACAGTCCTCGTACTCCCCTCACTGCTATGAACCAAAGGCCACTCTCTTTTTCTCCAGTTCCAGAGATCCACCATTTCTTCACAAATGGGAAGATGCAGGCACAGGTCCTGGTTGATGTCATCAACTGTCCTGTGGACACTAGAAGCCTGTGCAGCCTAGAGTGAATGACTCACTCCTAACTAGAAGGAAGCTCTGCAGTGCAGGCTTGGAGTCTGCTTTATTCCCTGGATTATGGTCAGTGCCTAGAGATGTGTGTGTGCCTGGCAGGCCTTCTGATGTATTTGCCAAATGAATACAAACCAGCCCCTCTCAGAGCTAGGCGAGCCTAGGGCCCCATTGCTCACTCCTGGGACTTTGGGTTCTGGCCTCACCGAGTTCACGGACCCCTCATAGAATCTCCAATCTCTTTATCTAAGGAGGAAAAAAGCTTAGCTCAAGGCTCTGAGGAGAATCACAAATGAGGTGGAGCCTTGGTTAAAAGGAAGAGAAAATGGCCAATTAGCTCAACTACAGCCCCTCCAGCACACCTCTCTACTGTGCAGGCACTCAGAGAGGACTCCACTGAGTCTCTGCAATAAACATATGTACTTACTCTTTGGTCCCCTCACCTCTCTGGGTTCAGAGGAACAAACACTCAGAGACAGGAAGTGACTTGAAGACTCCCAGTAAGCAGGTGGCTCAGTGACCACTGTGCTATGGAGAGGCTGGTGGTCACTGGAAAGTAGTTTGTCCCACACCTGTTGGGTGGTACTAATGTCCTGAAGTAACACGGAAAGGTAGGGATGATATCAGAGTCCCTGCTGAGGAAAGCCAGCAGCTAGTATGCCACCAGTTTGTCCAGTCAGTATGCCTGGGGTCTGCATTATTCCATTGCTTTTTTTTTTTCTCAGTGAGTCTGGATTTTATTGGGAACCATGAGTAGGTGGTGCAGGGGCCACTTGGCTGGTTGGAGGTTGAGTCATAGGGCTGGGCTGACCGGCCTCTCTCTTATGCTCAGGATGCCCGCAATGGGAGGCCAGTCCTTGGCATCTGACCAGCCAGCTGTGAGTCCTGTGGAGGCAGAGTCCTGGCTTCCAGGAAGGGCAGGTGGAGAAGGTGAGAACCCTTCTCATGGGAGGGTTAAGGGTCCTCAGGCCAAAACACACCTCAAATGATTCTCCAGCTCAACAGCGCCTGACTGACCTCCCACCCTTACAGAGAATTCTGGTTAAAAAACAGAGCAGTTGGAAGCTCCCAATGGGGCCACCACATTAGTTTCTGGGTTGTGAGCACAGTTGTACTTAAGAAGGTTTCTCTTTGTGTTTCCAGGGCCAGTTTCTACTAAACTGAAACGTTAACAGAAAAGCAGTTGGGCCCTCCTGTGCTTGTTGTCAGCAGGGCCACAGGCAGGGCTGAAAGCTGGACTCAGAGTGCCCGGATGCAGATGGGGAAGCATTTGATGTGGGAAGATCACTGGGCTGCCAGCTGGAAGAACTTCAGGTCATTCCACACCACACCTTTAATGAGGATCCACAGCATGTTCTGCTGGCACTTGGCCTGCAGACAAGGTGGCTTATACTCTCCAGGCACTGGCTTTTGGACTCCATGACCTTGTCCTTGGTTTTGCTGGGTAAAAAAAGAACCTTCTTGTTCTTCTCCTTGGTGACCACTGTCATGGATGGTGGGTATTGCTGTACCTCTTCACTGCTCAGCAGCCTGCTGACCTGGAGAGAGTGAAAGTTTGCACTTGAGTGAGTTTTTGGCAGTAGGCAGGTCTTTCTTCTCAGAGTCTGTTCCTGTAATGTAGGCTAGGCTGCCATCCAATAATCTACCTGCAACCCCATCAGCTCAGTGCCATCGCCCTGGCTGGGGGAGGCCAAGCCACACTCACTGATGGGGAACAGAGTGGGGTGACGAGGCCTCTTTGGTGACCAGAGGTATGGAGAGTGGGATGGATGAAAGAATACTGTAGTCAAAGGGGGCCGGCCCGTCATCTGAGTCTCTTGACATGGCTGTGGACAGTTCCACTATTCCAATTTTTAACACACACATCCCCTTCCCCGCAACACAAAGGAAATGAATTGCAAGGACTCCTTTTGGGGGCTCTTCTGCTTGTAGGAGGGCATGGCATACCCAATAGGCAACTGGTAGGCACAGTTGGCCCTGGGATGTCCTGTTGTTTTCACCACGATGTCCAGCGTGTCCTGTTTGGTGCTCTGTGACTCCAGATTATGGAACGGGTCCTGCCAGGCCAGCTCCTGGAAGAAGTTGTTGTAGCGGTAATGCATGGAGCCTGTACCTGGCCACGTGTGGGAACCCAGGGTGATGACTAAAAAGTGCATGTAGCCCAACCAGTCGAGCATCTTGTAGGACAGCTGCACTAGGAAGATCCACAGCACAGCGCTGAAGTAGTGTTGTGCCCCTGCCACCAGGATCTTCACCATCTTCAGGGGCTGGCCATTACAGTTACAGTATCTCTGCATCTGAGAGATGATGATGCTGAAGGCCATCTGGACATCAGCCATGGAGCAGGTGCACAGTGATACAGCGTGTGCTCCTGCAGGATGTCTGAGGGGAACTGCTCCTACCAGTCAGAGGTGTTGACAAGGATGATGTTCTCTGGCAGCTGGTCATCAGAGATGAGGATGTGGTTCAGCTGGTTGTACATAGTCTTTCTGGGGATCTGCAGCTGGCTCCCTGGGTCTGGGCAGCACTCATTATCTAGGCTGTTGGTCCTCTTGTTTTGTGAATGAGGTGTCTGCCACTCCTTCATGTACCTGCCAAAGCCAGCATGGATGGGCTGCTTCCCCTTGGACCTGGTGGAGGGGATGATGAGAGACTTGTCATGGTGATGAGCCCACTGGGCAGCAGCTTCTTGGTGAGCATATCCAGGGCTGAGGTCTCTGCTTCTGGACTGTTCTTGGACTGTGCTGGCTGCTCCCCTGAGTGGCATGTTCTGGGGCATTGAGTGGGAGACACTGTCACTCACTATTACTGCCTGGGTTGGTCTTCTCGGGCACTTCAGGCAGACTAGGAAGCTCCTTCTGTTTCTTTTTGTTGTTGTTGTTAATTTGTTCATCCTCAATGGAAGACATTTTTCCATTGACAGAGTGGAAGGGAAAGGGAGAGACAGAGAGCGAGGCAAGCATTAATGTGAAAGAGACCATGGATAGATTACCTCCTGCATGTGTCACAACCAGGGCTTGGGATTGAGCAGGTAAACAACGTGGGTGCCATTGACCAGAACTAATCCTGGGACCCTTTAGTCCGTGGGCTGAGGTTCTAGCCCTGAGTGAAAGCTGGTAGGGCTTGGAAGCTCTGTCTGCCTTTGGGCACCATGGATGTTCCCATGTCCATTTTCAAACTGAAATGTGACAGGTCTTAGAAGTATGGCCTGAGCTTGGGCTTGGTGATGCTGAGAATGCTGTCATAGTCCCTGTCTGTGCTACTGTTGCTGGTGTTCTCCAGTATGTTAGACAGACTGTGCAGGTCCTCCTCCACTTGGGGACAAGATCTGCAGGGTCCCACTCCAGGTCCTGGGCCTCCTCTGACAGTTGGGCCCTGCTCAGCCAAGGCGTGACTTTCTGATTAAAGTTTGGATGTCTTGTCATAGACATTGTTGTGACTTTCAATAGCCGCTGCTTCCTGGGCTCTCCCATGTCAAAGTCTTCCTGGTCCGAGTCCTACCCGTGGGTGGCATCTTTACTGGCTTCCTGCTCAGAGAAGCTCTCATACTCCTCCTTAGAGTAGTGATCTGTGGACTTGGCCTTGGGCTGGCCTGCATGGCACTGTCCTCATGCTAATCATGGAGGAGATACAGACCCAGGTGACCTTGGGTTTGGGGGTGCTGTGGGCCACCTTGTTCCAAACACTGTTGCTGGGCAGTTTGATGCCTGAGGCTCATGTGTTCTCTCATGCTTTGGCCAGATTTGCAGGCTCCTTCTAGCTCAGGGCCCTGTGGAAGCTCTCCATCTTTCTCTGTTGCTGGAGGACGGTCCATTGCTTGACACAGTCACTGCAGGGAATGTGTGCACAACCAAGGTACACGCCCTTGACCGGAATCGAATCTGAGATCCTTGAGTCAGCAGGCTGACGCTATATCCGCTGAGCCAAACCGGTTAAGGCTGTACAATGGAATATTATTGTACAATGGAATATTACTATAAAAAAAGAAGAAAATCTTACCAACTGCAACAACATGGGTGGAGAGGGTATTATGCTACGTGAGCTAAGTCAGGCAGAGAAAGAAAATTACCATAGAGTTTTATTTATATGTGGACTCTAAAAACAAAAGAGAACAAAACAAAAACAGAATCATAATAAAAGTGGCCAAAGGATGGTTACCAGAAGGGAGGGTGTGGGGGATGGGTGGAAAGGGGAAGGAAAATAGAGTCAGTAATATTGTGATAAGTTTGCATGGTGACGGATGGTTATGAGAATTGGTGAGGTGATACAATTGTCAAATCATTATATCATACACCTGGAACAGCATAAGCAATATATGATTATATAGCAACCATACTTAAATAAAAAAAAATTTAAAATAAATTTCCCAGATGCTGCAGTTTTTTTTTCTTTTTTTCAGAAAATTAAACCTAGGAACGAGTATTCTAAAATAAAAAAGGTATCTTTATAAAAGATAATAAAAAGTTATGGGCACTGAAAAAGCATCTGATCAAAAATACAACAGCCATATCTGACTACTAAAGTACTATTGTGAAATGCAACTGGAAAGACATTTACTAAATATCTTTCCCTTAAAATCTTTCACTTAAAATCCTCTAAAACTACTAATTGCACTTGGAATAAATTTTACAACCTGAACAAGACTCTACAGATTCTGGCACCCCTTGCCCTGCACAACTTCCTGTCTCACTCTCCTCTTTACTCCAGCCACCCTGGCCTGTATTTCATTCCTTCACCCCAGTGGGCTCGTCCCCACCTCAGGGCCTTTGCACACACATCCCTCTGTTTGCAAAGCTCTTTGCTCAGGACTTCATAGGACAGACATTTTTACTTCTTTACATCTCATCCAAAAAAGACATCAAAATATGGAAAGTGTTATCTATATAAATCACAAATTAAATAGTCTATTTATATTCTCTCATTTTTTATTTTATAATTTTCATTCCACCTGCATTTGATTTCAAATGAAAAAAAGGCATAGTAAATCCTTTTCATCTAAAATACCTTTAAATGTTTTTGGTGAGATGTGAAATATTGATCTAATATGTTCCCCTAAATAAACAGTGCTATTTATGCCAAAGGACCCATAATGATCCACTCAGTCCCAGGTGTGCTCAGTACTTTTCCTGATGTCGCTGCCCAGCACCCGTGACCTGCTCACTCCAGCACCAAGGTGTCCTTTCTACTTGACAGAGCAAGTCTCCTTCCTATATTCTTTTCAACCACTTCCTGGCTTATTTTCATATTTACTTTTAGATAAAAATAGAATAGTTTTTGTTTCCCCAAAATCCTATTATAATTTTGACTTCAAATAAGTAAATTTTATAATAATTCAGGAAAATATGTGGCTCTGCAATATTCTATCATTCTATCTAGAAATTAGTAAATCCATCCCTTTATGATAAGATGGAGTAATGCAGCATTGGAAGGCCCTGCACAATTCCTGTTAACATCTTACTGCTTTAGATAATTTTTTGATGTTTCACATTGCATTTTCACTTGATGAATCTCTATACACATGTACATCTATAATAATAAAAGCATAATATGATAGTTAGACCAGATGTCCTTCCAGCTGTCCTCTGGACAACCTTCTGAATGATGCCGGGCCTGTGAGGGAAGCCTGGGTCCCTGGTGCCACAGGGAAGCCTGTGCTAGCAGCTGGGGAAGGAAGGCCTGTTCTTTATGAATTTCGTGCATTGGGCCTCTAGTATATTTATGATAGCAATGGGCAATATTTACTGAGGGGCCACCACAGGTCAACTCTTTGTGTTAAACATTTTATTAATTTTATTATTGCAACTCATTTTTCACATGAAAAAGGCAAGTCTTAAGGAGCTCAGCTAACTTGCCTGAGGTTTCAGTGCAAGTGGCAGAGATCAGACATGAATCCCAGGGTCTGACAACACAATCTTAACCATTGCATTATATGGCCTCTAGGAACACCATTAACTTTGAGTTTATTCAATATAAGTGGCCACTGTACTGAGGTTGCTTTTATAAAATATATAATTTATTGACTTCAGAGAGGAAGTAAAGTTAGAAAGAGATGGAAACATCAATGATGAGTGAGAATCATTGATGGGCTGCCTCCTGCACACCCTCTATAGGGGATTGAACCCATAACCTGGGCATGTGCCCTGACCAGGAATCTAACCTTGACTTCCTGGTCCAAAGGTTAATGCTCAAAAACTGAGCCATGCTGGCCAGGCTGAAGTTGCTTTTTATTTCTAGTGGCATTTCAGTTATTTATCTTAGGTTTAACAGGTAGATCAACTTTCCAGCAAATAATAATACTTTCCCTTCACTTTTCCAATATTTTCATCCTCCCTGTTGCCCAAATGACAATAGCCATTTGTTACAATACATACCCTGTTTTAAATATCATTTTAAAATTCATTAACTATCATATTATAGCAATCTTTAAGTAGCTCAGGAGTACTGTGAAATGTAGGGTACTTTGAAATAAGACATTATTCATGCAGTGAGATTAAAAGTAGCTGGAAAGACTAAATTGCAACAATATTTTCCAAGTAATATGTGTGTGCCTGTTTTCATTGTCTTACTAATCAAAAGATATTACATAGTTTATTCTAAGTTATATTAATGCTAACATTATACTTCATTTTTCTCCTATGAATGTCATTGTTCAATTGAAGACACTTAGAAAACAAACATTGGTTGGTGCCAATGTTGCAGACAGTTGGGGAAATGGATGGAGGCCACCAAAGCAGAGTCTCCAATGTTCTTCTCCTGGGAACTCTGAGAGTCCTGCAGACCCGCAGGTCCTGTGTTGCATGTTCCTATGCATAAACCTGGTCACGGTGTGGGAAATGGGCTCATGATCCTGGTCAGAGGCACTGACTCCTGCCTGCATACTCCCATTTATTCTTTCTGGCCAATCTCTCCTTCACAGCCACAGGTGGAGAAGGCTTTATACTTCCCAGTGGCTAAGGGTATTCAGAGGATGGCTTAAACAATCTGGAATAGGGCATGATCATGAGCCCTTAAGCGGTGAAGAAGGTAAAGCAGCCTGTGGTCATCAGCACTGTCTGACCTTGCAAGCTAGCCATCTAATATAATGAACTAATACTGATAATAATTCCCATATTCTTATGCTAAATGTTTGTTCTTTATGTATCCAAGATTACAAACTGTCTGTAACAATAACTCACACAGAGCTCTTTGTAAAATCTTCAGACAAAGAAGCTCAAAAGGTATAAATACAGGACTTCCTGTGTGACTTTGCCCAGAGATTTGGAAGAAACACCTCCCTCTGGGCTGCTTGTAAGAAATGACTCCTAATTATTTGGCTCATTAAGGTGTCTTGTATCTCACTCACTGATTTAAGATACAACAGTAGGAACCAGTGGCCATATAGCCAATGCTAAGAAGGAGCTACTAGATAAAATAGTCCTTCTCTGAATGTTCCCCTACTTCCCATGTGGTTCAGGGTTCAGGATCTGAAAGAAAGAGCCCACGCAAATGAAAGAGACAAGAAATAATTTGGAAATCTTGGGGGCCAGGTGGGCAAGCCCAATTTAAGGGGAATGACTTCCCCCGGTGCCCTGGCCTTGCCAGCTTTTCATTCAATTATGGATACACATCTAGCTCTTAGACAGGTAGTTGTGGTAACAGACAGACTATCTTTTTTTAAAAAAAATATATATTTTATTGATTTTTTACAGAGAGGAAGGGAGAGAGATAGAGAGTCAGAAACATCGATGAGAGAGAAACATCGATCAGCTGCCTCCTGCACATCTCCCACTGGGGATGTGCCTGCAACCCAGGTACATGCCCTTGACCGGAATCGAACCTGCGACCTTTCAGTCCACAGGCCGACGCTCTATCCACTGAGCCAAACCGGTTCTGGCCAGACAGACTATCTTAAAGGACAGTAAGTATTAGAAGGATTTACTCTGAGTCATTTGATCAGGAAATAACTTGAGCCCCAATTGTCTGGACTAGACAATTGGTGCATAACACTGGCCCTTGCCATGTATTCAAGGTTCACCAGCATTCCGGGATCCTTGTTTGCACTTCTGTGCTAGTGAAGACAATGGGTGGCTTCCTACACACTTCAAAACAAAATCCCATATGGCAGGCAGCTGCACACTGACTGGGTAACAATACATCTTTCCTATGATGTATTCTTGTGAAGGTCACTGAGAATGAATGAGGGGAACAGGACTGTGCTATGGCCACCTGTGGAGATGTCAGCTTACACAGGAGCACAGCCCTGAGACCCTCTCCCAGCAACACCCACACACCGCAGCACTGAGCTGGGAAGATGGAAGCCTCTTGTTCATGGCAATTATTTCTTGGTAGAAGGAGTGAATGTATCTTCTTTTGGTTCACATTTAAATCCTTATTTAACTAATAAACATCATTTTTTTTCTGCCCAACCAATATGGCTCTGTGGTATTGTGTTGACCCATGAACCAAGAGGTCCCAGTATGATTCCAGGTCAGGGCACACAACCCCAGTTGCTGGCTGGATCCCCATTGAATGGCATGCAGCCATTCAATGGTTTTCTCTCATCTATGTTTTTATCGCTCTATCCCTCTCCCTCCCTCTGTCGCTAAAGTCAATAAAAACCTTTTAAAAACATTATTTTTTCTAAAACATTAAAAAACCTATATTTTATTACTTAATATATGACAATAAAGGAAAATATCTGACTTTCATATTTTCATTCTATGCACAATAGAAACAGGAAAAGAAAGGTGTCTCAGAGACCCAGGCATTTCCCGATGGTTTACAACTCTCATGTCATAATTCTCACAGTGCTCCATGCCCCAAAGTAGTGCAGATATTTAATATTGAGGCTTCTTTTTACACATAATGTTTGCCTCTTAGGGATTTTCCCTCTTAATAAAAATTGTGTTCGTTGTCACCAAATCCCAATCAATCTTCGCATCTGATTCATTATGTATCAGACAGGAAAGGTCTCATATGCTATGATTTCATTTACATGAAAACCCACAATAGGTAAATCCATTGGGACAATTAGAGAGACATGAGGGACTATTAGCAGCTGAGTGGGGAGGATGAGCAATGACTGGAACCACCTGGATTGGTCTGGATGAAATATTCTGGAGAAAATTGTAATGTGATGTGGAGGTTGCCAAAAAATTGTGAATGTACTTAATGATGTTGAAATGGAAACTTTGAAGAAAGAAAGAATTAAATTTTGTATAATTTAAATTAATGTTTAATAGTATCTCATTAAATTTTATTCAAAATACATTTCATTTTATTCACTAGTACAAGAAAATCAGTAAAATTCAAAGTATGTATGTAAGATAAACACAAACATTGTAAAAATTGTTATCATTGGTGATAGCAGACAGAGGCTGCCTCCCAGGACCTGGGACAACAGGACTCGCAGGGGCCTAGGTGAGTTGCTCACAAAGTCCAGGTGGTTCCACATCTGGAAGCTCAGTGACAGCTGTGCCTGGAGCCTGCTCTGGCCCTGGAGAGGGCTCCAGAGTTGGCGTTTCCCATTTAGGTGTTTCTTCATCTTGCTCTGGAGCTGCTTCTGTAGACCCAGGAAGAGAACATGTTACCACCATGACTGCCTTTTGTGCACCTCCCAAGGAAGGAACCTCTCATCTCCATCACTGAAGTCTCAGTTCAAGCCCCCACCCCAGGAAGTCCTCCAGACTGCAGGCCCTGGGCACTGACCTGAACGACTGTATGACTCTGCCTAACCCTAGCCTCTGGGTGCTCTTCTCTCTGTGGCCCCAGCTCTATCCCATTCCTACTCACGTACAACACCCAAATCCATACTATACTCTTCACAATATGGGAAGATGTAGCCATAGGTAGAGAAGGCCAGGTGGATGTCACATCGGCTGTCCTGTGGACACCATGAGCCTGTGCAGCCTAGTGTGACTGAATCGCTCCCCACCAGAAGGAAGCTCTGGAGTGCAGGGTTGGGGTCTGCTCTGAGCACTGGGTTATGGTCAGTGCCTAGAAACATTTCTGTACCTGGCAGATCTTCTAATGTATTTGCTGAGTGAATGAGCCCAAACCAGCCCCATCTCAGGTACCTGGGTGACCCTGGGCCCCACTGCTCACCCCTGGCATCTCTAATCTGGAATCACCTGGGACAAAGACCACATAATAGGATGTCCAATCTCTTTGTAATATTAGAAAAGAGCTAAACCCAAGGCCCCAAAGAGAATCACAATTTGGCAGTGGCTTCTTCAACAGGAAGAGAAAATGATAGATTGGCTCAATCACAGCCCCTCCAGCAGGCCTCTCCACTGTCTAGGCTCCCAGAGAACACTTACCAGGGAGGAACCCAGCGAGTCCCTACAATAACCCTATGAGCCTGCTCCCTGCTTCTCTGAGGTTTCAGAGGAACAAACACTCAGAGAGTTGCAGTGACCTGAATGCAAACAGCCACCAGGTGGCCTGGTGAGCATGTGCTCTGGAGGGGGAGGGGCTCACCTGGTAAATAATTGGTCCCACAGCTGCTGGGTGGGAACAAATGTTCTGTAGTAACAGGAACGAAGGTGGGTTCCCTCCTCAGGTAACCGACCGCTTTGTCTAGCCAGTATGCCAGGGCCGTGGGCACCATACAGGTCTTTTTTCTTTCTGCCTGGGAGGCTGACGTTCACTGGTCACCCTGAGTAGGTGGTGCTGGGCCAGTTGGTTGGTTGGCAGCTGGATCCCAGGGTTGGGCTGACTGGACTCCAAGTTCTGCTCAGAATGCTGCCATCAGAGGCTAGCTTTTGACCTGTGGCTGCCCAGCTCTGAGTCTGGGCACAGGTTGGAGCTGGCTCCCCAGGGAAGCAGAGTGCTGGCTTCCACAAAGGGCAGGTTCTCAAGGCCAGAACCCTTCTCACTGAGAATGTTGGGCAACCTGAGGCCAAAACACATCTTCCATGATTCTCCAGCTCAACACTACCCTCCTGACCTTCCACTTACCAGAGCGTTCTGGTTACTGAACAGAGCAGTTAGTAGCTCCCAGTGAGAAATAACCCCCTTAGGTTCCAGGCTGTGAGTGCATTCGAACTCAAAACAGTTTCTCTTTGGGTGTCTCCAGGGTCTGTGTCTGTAGTAAACTGATCTGTTCACAGAAAAGCAGCTGTGCTCTTCTGGGCTTGGCAAGTGCAGGGTGAAGGGCAGGGAGAGAGGCAGGGCTAGAATGTGGAACTGGAATGTCCAAAGATGCAGATGGGGAAGAGCTTAATGTGAGAGGACCACTGGGCTGCCAGCTGGAAGAATGTCACGTCGTTCCACTCCGTGCCATCAATGACGACTGGCAGCATTTTCTGCTGGTTCTTTGCCTTGCAAACCAGGTGACCGATGCCCTCAATGCACTGGCTTGTGGACTGCACATCCTTGTTCTTGGTTTTCTTGGGCGCCTTCTTTTTCATCTCCTTGGTGACCACAGTCATGGACATGGTGGGTGTTGCTGTGCCCTCACCACTGCGGGGCAGCCTGCTGGCCTGGATAGACTGGAAGAAGCACTTGAGTGTGTTTTGGCGGTAGGCAGGTCTTTCTTCACCACAATTCTCTTCGTGTCTATTGGCTGAGCTGCTGTTCAGTAATCCACCTGCAGCTCCATCATTTCTTCATGGACACTCTGGCTGGGGGAGGACAGGCCCCCACTCATTGACGGAGGAGAGAGTGTGTTGGGTGAGGCCTTCCTGGCAGGAAGAACACTGGAGCATGAGCGGTCCACATCATCTGAATCTCCTGACATGGCTGAAGATCGATCCACTCTTCCAACCTTCACTTCCCCCACTAAGGGAATGAGCTTCTGTGAGGACTTCTTGTTGGGGTGACTCTGCTGCTCATTGAGCAGGGCCTCTGCGATGGGCAGCAGGTAGACACAGTTGGCACCTACTCTGTGATTCTTGACAATATGTCCTGTGTGTCCTGAAAGGTGTTCTGGGACTCCAGGTTGTTGAACATGCCCCACCAGTATAGGTCTTGAAAGAAGTTGTTGTAGCGACATTCCATGGAACCCAGGTATCTGGCCAGGGGGTGGGAACCCAGCAGGATGACGAGAAAATGCATGTAGTCCAGCTATTGGGGTGGTAGGTGGGAAAACTGCTATCAGAGCTTGGGAATTGTAGTTGCAATATCTCTGTATCCAGGAGATGATGATGCTAAATGCCTTCTGGACATCAACTGTGGAACAAGCGCACACCACAGGCAGTGTGTGCCCCTGTAGGATGTCTTAAAGTAATGGCCCTGCCAGTCTGAGGTGTTGACCAGGATGATGTTGTCAGGCAGCTTGTCTTGGGAAATGAGGATGTTGTTTGGCCGGTCACTCAAGGGCTTCCTGGGGATCTGCACTGTTCTGTAGGTCTGGGCTATCATTGTCCAAACTGTTGAACCACTCATTCAGGGCTATGTTGCAGCCCTGGTGGTCAGCCTGTTTCCCCTTGGACCTGCTGGAGGGGATGACCACAGACTTGGTGAAGCGCACTATGGATGAGAGCATCTTGGTGAACCAACCCCAGACGGAGGACTCTGCCTCCAGGCTGTCCTCCAGCTGCTCCCCAGGGGACTGAATTTTGTGGGCCATTGATTCAGAGCCACTATCACTTGACATGCTGTCAGAGTATCGCCTGAGCTTGGACTTTGGGGTGCTGGGGACACTTACATCGTCCTCCATGTCTAGTCTACTCTCGCTGGAGCTCTCCATAGTGTGATACCGAAAGTCCAGGGCCTTCTCTACTTTGGGGACATGCCTCACCAGGCCCTTTTGTGAGGATACGATGTCCTCCGACACTTGGGCCATGAGCATGCATTCCACAGCTTTCGGGTGGTAATTCTGTTGTCTGGTGATGCATCTCCTTCTTACTATCAGATTCCCTTCTTTAAAGTTATTCTCAAGATATAGTCCCATTTGTTTATTTTCTCTTTAGTTTCCAATGCCCTAGCTGTATTGGTGTAGAAATTGCTTTGGCATATGTCTGAGATTTTGTTGCCTTTGGATTCTTCTGGTATTTTTATGGTTTCCCGTCATACATTTAAGTCCTTTATCCACTTTGAGTATATTTTTGTGTATGGTGTAAGTTGGTGGTCTAGATTCACTTTTTTGCATGTATCTATTCAATTTTCCCAACACCATTTATTGAAGAGACTATCTTGGCTCCATTGTATGTTCTTGCCTTCTTTGTCAAATATTAATTGAGCATATTGTTTTGGGTCGATTTCTGGGCTCTCTATTCTATTCCATTGATCTATATGTCTGTTCTTGTGCCAATACCAGGCAGTTTTGAGAACAGTGGCTTTGTAATACAGCCTGATATCTGGTATTGAGATCCCACCTACTTTATTCTTTCTCAGGATTGCTGCAGCTATTTGGGGTCTTTTTTTTATTCCAGATGAATTTTTAGAGAGTTTGTTCTAGGTCTGTGAAATATGCCATTGATATTTTAATGGGAAGTGCGCTGAATTTATAGATTGCTTTGGGTAGTATGGACATTTTAATGATGTTGATTCTACCAGTCCAAGAACATGGTATGTTCTTCCATCTGTTTATGTCTTCCTCTATCTCTTTTGTCAATGTCCTGTAGTTTTCTGAGTAGAGGTCTTTTACCTCTTTAGTTAAGTTTATTCCTAGGTATCTCAATTTTTTTGGTGCAATGGTAAATGGGATTTTTTTTTCAGTCTCTCTTTCTGTAAGTTCACTATTGGTGTATAGAAATGCCATAGATTTCTTGGCGTTAATTTTGTATCCTGCTACATTGCCAAATTCATTTATTAAGTCTAATAGTTTTTTGATGGAGTCTTTAGGGTTTTTTATGTATAATATCATGTCATCTGCAAATAAGGACACTTTTACTTCTTCTTTTCCAATTTGGATGCCTTTTATTTCTTCTTGTTGTCTAATTACAATGGCTAATACTTCCAGTACTATGTCGAACAGAATAAAAAGCTTCTGCACAGCAAAAGAAACCATCAATAAAACAGCAAGAATTCCCACTGCATGGGAGAACATATTTGTCAATGTTATCACCAATAAGGGTTTAATCTTCAACATTTATAGGGAACTTGTACAACTTAACAAAAGGAAGATAAACAATCCAATTAAAAAAATGGGCAAAGGACCTAAATAGACACTTTTCAAAAGAGGACATTCAGAAAGCCAAGAGACATATGAAAACATGCTCAGTCACTAATCATCCGAGAAATGCAAATCAAAATAACAATGAGTTACCATCTCACACCTGTCAGAATGGCTATCATCAACAAATCAACAAATGACAAGTGCTGCAGAGGATGTGGAGAAAAAGGAACACTCGTGCACTGCTGGAGGGAATGCAGACTGGTGCAGCCACTATGGAAGACAGTATGGAGTTCCCTCAAAAAAACAAAAATGGAACTCCCATTCGACCCCGTGATCCCACTTCTAGGAATATATCCCAAGAAAACAGAAACACCAATCAGAAAGGATATATGCACCCCTATGTTCATAGCAGCACAATTCACCATAGCTAAGATCTGGAAACAGCCTAAGTGCCCATCAGTAGATGAATGGATTAGAAAACTGTGGTACATCTACACAATGAAATAGAATGCTGCTGTAAAAAGGAGTAATTCTTACCATTTGCAACAACATGGACAGAACTGGACAGCATTATGCTAAGTGAAATAAGCCAGTCTGAGAAAGATAAATATCACATGATCTCACTCATTTGTGGAATATAAAGAACATCATTAACGGATGAACAAAAATACATATAGAGAAAAAGAAGCATCAAACAAACTGTCAAACTACAGCGGGAAGGCAGGGGAGGCTTTAGGGGGTAAGAGGTCACCTGAAGGACTTGTATGCATGTGTATAAGTATAACCAGTGGACACAGACACGGGGGCAGGGGGCAGTGAGGGCATGTGCTGTGGGGTAGGGGAGGCTGCGGGGAGGTCAATGGGGAAAGGGAGACATAGGTACTACTATTTGTAATACTTTAAATAAAAAAAATATGTTTCCACCCTTCAAAAAAAAATGACTGAAGTTTAACCTGTGAAATTACTTTGGGTTTTATTATACCTATGGTTCTTAGGGTTGTTATGGTGATTCAACAGAGCACAGATCAATGATATGTGTGAACTATTTGCTTCATAAAAATGTCCTGCCCTTGGGTCTGGATAGTGTGGTCAAATTCCTGACCACTCCATTTCCAGGGCATCAAAGGCTCCTGAGTAGTCCAGCTGCTCATTCTGGCCCTGGGCATACCTGTGTAGTTAGAAAGAAGAAATGATCAAGAGTGTACCGTGACCACACCTCATTAGCAAACAGAAGGGAACCTGGGAGCAACTCAGGACTAGACCTCCTATGGCTTACGGAGGAAATGACCCCAGCACACTTTCCTAGTTCGAGGATATTCATAGCTAAAGGCGCTGTTGAAGCTGATTCCGGCCAGTGTTCACCCACCAGCAGGAGTCCATTAAGCATTGTGATAGGTGCTGGCAGCTAGAACCTACAAGAGCTTGCAATCTCATCTTCTGAACATGTGTCCCAGTCTTTATGAAGAGAGGGCATCTGCAATGCCCTAGGGCAGTGGTCAGCAAACCATGGCTCTCGAGCCACACGTGGCCCCTGGCCCCTTGAGTGTAGCTCTTCCACAAAATACCATGTGTGGACGCGCACGTACAGTGCGATTGAAACTTCGTGGCCCATGCGCAGAAGTTGGTTTTCGCCCTGGGCAAGTCTATTTTGAAGAAGTGGCGTTAGAAGAAGTGGGGGGTGTCAGTCGGGAGACAGGAGACGTGGCGCAGGCACAGGCGGGCCGTGAGATATGCAGCACAGGAAAGGCGCGTGCGATTCATGCACGAGTTCAGTAAGTCAGTCAGTCAGCAGTCTCATGTGCAGTGGTTAGTGCTACTCGCATCCGCAAATCGTGCGCAGGTGACAAAAGTACCTACTCAAAGCGTAAAGTTACCTGTATTTTTCCAACCAGCTGCAAATCCTACAGGTATTTTTGTCATCAATTTAAGAATTGTAATTCTTTAGTGTTGGTGGCTTTATTATTATAAAATGAAACATTTTTTTAGGTGCCCTGTTTGACATGGCTACAAAGAAGAAGCAAAGAAAAACGGAAGACGAAAACCATGAATTTAAAGTTGAATTTAAAGTTGAATGTACCTACCTATATAGTTTAAGTTTAAAAAGTTTGGCTCTCAAAAGAAATTTCAAATGTTGTACTGTTGATATTTGACTCTGTTGACTAATGAGTTTGCCGACCACTGGGCTAGGGAAACCCCTCCTTCTTGAACAGGCCAGTCATTACCCGACAAAGAGATACGTGTGGGGAGTAGAGTACAACCATCGTGTTCTGAGACTAGGAGTAGTGATCCTTTGAGTGGGTAATCTCTGTTCTCCTCTCCATCAGTTAATTCTCTTGTTTCGCTAACAATAATTAATGACCAGAGCATTCTACGAAAAAAACAAGGCTGAGGACCAATTTGCTAATAGCAACCCCAGGTTCAAAAATCCACTGGGACAATGCCCCTGGGTACCAGGAAAATTCTGGGTTGGTTTCTGAAGGAGTGATGCAGCTTCTGAGGTTCCCAGACTTCGGGATCTTACCAGAAAAGTTGCACAGTGAATTCAGAGCACTAAGATGTAGCTTCCAGATAACTCCCCCACCCCAACACACATACTATTATCCCCATAGTTTCATAAAATATTAGACTTTTAATACCAGAAAAGAGGGAAGGACACAGTCTCAATAAAGTACAATCCCTTGGAATTCATTAAATTCAGCTGTATGACTAGTTTACCATATTATTCTTAATTTTCTCAGTCAGATGGTCTGATTTTCCTGAGTTTCTACAGGCCGGTGGACAAATGTTTGAGAATCAGAGCACTGCATGGCTCAGCAGAGATGCAAATGAAAAATCCATCCAATGTGATTATTGAAGAGATGAACTGAAAGCTATCTACTTAGGAGAAAAGCTTGAGGAGCCAGAAACAGCCAAATAGAGTGTTTGGGTTAAGAAAGCTTTTTTTGAATTCTTCCAGATTCCTCAAGGTGATGGCCTGACACTCACAAAGTGGGAGGGGATCTGTTAGCATTTATTGTTTATGTACTAAATCCCTGGTACATCAACAATGAGCTTTGTTAGTTTGTGGGATTATTTGGCACAAAGTCAACAGGAGGAAAGATTAATAATTAGCTTCCTATGTACAAATTACCTACCACATGGCGTAGTAGAATTTGAGTCCTAAGAATTCTGGGTAGAAAAATCTCCCTCAATTCTGTAAGGAAGACCAAACCACAACTTGACCCTAATATTCTGATGGCATGTTTGATTCAGAAAGGGGAATCCAGGTGAAATCACATATGTTTTGTGAAGAAGAGAGAGGGACTTCATTTTGTACCAGGCTGAAGGTTTATGGCTGGTTAAGATGAAGTCAGTGGTATCTGATTAACACCTCTAGGTAAGCCTTCACTCTGGCAGGACCATCCTGTTGCCTGAATTGGTCTTAGTGAATTGTTAGCATATAATGATTCGAAGCTGAGGAGACCAACTAGCAGATTGAAGAATGCCCCGTAGGAGCTGATGGTCAGAGCTGAGCTGAATAGAGCCAGGAATGGGAGGAAAATGGCAGCCAAACCTTTGGTGTCACTTCTTGTTCCTTGAGTGGTCAAGCAAGACTGTCTAAGTGACTGTGGAAGGCAAATGGTTTCAGTAAGAGCTTCAGATCCTCATGGTGGCTCAGGAGCATGAAACAGGAAATGACATGTCAGTTATAAGGGGTCTTGTACACACCAAATGAGCCTATAGGAGCAGAAGAACCATATGTAGTCATTCACTTATCCACTTAGCAAATCTATAGCTCAAATGATAGGTGCTAGATAAACAATGGGAAGTGGAATGACAAGGTAAGTGGTCAGGAAGTGGGTGGGGCTCCCTGGGGAGGGACACTGAAGCTGAGACTTGTAGATCTGGGTTGGACCAGCATGTGGGGTTAGGGGAAAATTCTGTTAAAGATGGAAAATACTAGAGTGTATTTACGTGTTCATGGGAGCTCTCTAGTGGACCGGGGAAGAGTAAGTGTGCAGGAAGACTTATCACTGAAGGAGTAGAGTCCCTGATAAGGTGTAGGAGGAGGGACTAGACTTTCACAGATCTAGGGATGCTGCTTCTATTGCAGCAGAGGAAAGCGGGAGGAGAGGCTACAGATGCTGGCGCCTTTGTAGACTGGCCATGGGAACATCAGGGAGTTCCGAATTCGTGGATCTCCTTCATAGTAAAACATGAGTCAAGGTTTTGGAAGTGGGAGATGTAAGAATGTTGAGGACTGAGGAACCTAGTCTTTGGGGTGGGAAGAGAGGAACATAGCATAATGACAGTGCAGTGCCAGGGTCCCACTGAAGGGTACTGATTCTGAACTTATAGTGGCACTCCTCTTGGTGATTTTGCTCCAGTAATTCTTTTTTTTTTTTTTTTTTTTTTTTTTTTTTTTTTATTTTAATTCCTTTTCTGATAATTCCATCATCTCTATGATTTTTTTTTTTTTTAAATTTTATTTTTTATTACAAAGGGTATTACATATGTGTCCATTTTTCCCCCCGCCCAAGACAGTCCCCTAGCCTCCCCTATCCCCCAGTGTCTTATGTCCATTGGTTATGCTTATATGCATGCATACAAGTCCTTTGGTTGATCTCTTACCCCCTACCTCCCGCCCCGAACCCTCCCGGCCTTCCCGTTGCAGTTTGACACTCTGTTTGAGGCAGCTCTGCCTCTGTATCTATTATTGTTCAAAAGATTATAATGGTCTCAATTATCCATGAATAAGTGAGATCATGTGGTATTTTTCCTTCATTGACTGGCTTATTTCACTTAGCATAATGCTCTCCAGTTCCATCCATGCCGTTGCAAATGGTAAGAGTTCCTTCCTTTTTAGAGCAGCATAGTATTCCATCGTGTAGATGTACCACAGTTTTCTAATCCATTCATCTACTGATGGGCACTTAGGCTGTTTCCAGATCTTAGCTATGGTGAATTGTGCTGCTATGAACATAGGGGTGCATATATCCTTTCTGATTGGTGTTTCTGGTTTCTTGGGATATATTCCTAGAAGTGGGATCACAGGGTCAAATGGGAGATCCATTTGTTGCTTTTTGAGGAAACTCCATACTGTCTTCCATAGTGGCTGCACCAGTCTGCATTCCCACCAGCAGTGCACAAGTGTTCCTTTTTCTCCACATCCTCTCCAGCACTTGTCGTTTGTTGATTTGTTGATGATAGCCAGTCTGACAGGTGTGAGATGGTACCTCATTGTTGTTTTGATTTGCATCTCTCGGATGATTAGTGACTTTGAGCATGTTTTCATATGTCTCTTGGCTTTCTGAATGTCCTCTTTTGAAAGGTGTCTATTTAGGTCCTTTGCCCATTTTTTGATTGGATTGTTTATCTTCTTTTTGTTAAGTTGTGTGAGTTCCCTATAAATTTTGGAGATTAGGCCCTTATCAGATATGACATTGGCAAATATGTTTTCCCACACAGTGGGCCTTCTCGTTGTTTTGTTGATGGTTTCTTTTGCTGTGCAGAAACTTTTTATTTTGATGTAGTCCCATTTGTTCATTTTCTCTTTAGTTTCAAGTGTCCTAGGAGCTGTATCAGTGAAGAAATTGCTTCGGCATATGTCGGAGATTTTGTTGCCTTTGGATTCTTCTAGAATTTTTATGGTTTCCTGTCGTACATTTAAGTCCTTTATCCATTTTGAGTTTATTTTTGTATATGGTGTAAGTTGGTGGTCTAGTTTCATTTTCTTGCATATATCTGTCCAATTTTCCCAACACCATTTATTGAAGAGACTATCTTGGCTCCATTGTATGTTCTTGCCTCCTTTGTCAAATATTAATTGAGCATATTGGTTCGAGCCAATTTCTGGGCTCTCTATTCTATTCCATTGATCTATATGCCTATTCTTGTGCCAGTACCAGGCAGTTTTGAGAACAGTGGCTTTGTAATACATCTTGATGTCTGGTATTGAGATCCCACCTACTTTGTTCTTTTTCAGGATTGCTGCAGCAATTCGGGGTCTTTTTTTATTCCAGATGAATTTTTGAAGAGTTCGTTCTAGATCTATGAAGTATGCCATTGGTATTTTAATGGGAAGTGCATTGAATTTATAGATTGCTTTGGGTAGTATGGACATTTTAATGATGTTGATTCTACCAATCCATGAACACGGTATGTTCTTCCATCTGTTTATGTCTTCCTCTATATCTTTTTTCAACGTCCTGTAGTTTTCTGAGTAGAGGTCTTTTACTTCTTTAGTTAAGTTTATTCCTAGGTAGCTTAATTTTTTGGTGCGATGGTAAACGGGATTGTTTTTATAATCTCTCTTTCTGAAAGTTCACTATTGGTGTATAGAAATGCCTCAGATTTCTTGGGGTTAATTTTGTATCCTGCTACATTGCCAAATTCATGTATTAAGTCTAGTAGCTTCTTGATGGACTCTCTAGGGTTTTGTATGTATAATATCATGTCATCAGCAAATAAGGACAGTTTTACTTCCTCTTTTCCAATTTGGATGCCTTTTATTTCTTCTTCTTGCCTAATTGCAATGGCTAACACTTCTAGTACTATGTTGAACAGGAGTGGTGAGAGGGGGCACCCCTGTCTTGTTCCTGTTCTTAGGGGAAATGGTGTTAGTTTTTGTCCATTGAGTATGATGTTGGCTGTGGGTTTTTCATATATGGCTCTTATTATGTTGAGGTATGATCCTTCTATTCCCACCTTGCTGAGAGTTTTTATCAAAAATGGGTGTTGAATTTTGTCAAATGCTTTTTCTGCATCAATTGATATGACCATGTGGTTTTTTTCTTTCAATTTGTTTATGTGATGTATCACGTTTATTGATTTGCGGATATTGTACCATCCTTGCATCCCTGGGATAAATCCTACTTGGTCATGGTGTATGATCTTTCTGATGTACTGCTGGATCCGATTTGCTAAGATTTTGTTAAGGATTTTGGCATCTATGTTCATGAGGGATATTGGCCTGTAATTCTCTTTCATTGTGTTGTCTTTACCTGGTTTTGGTATTAGGGTGATGCTGGCTTCATAGAATGAGCTTGGAAGTGTTCCTTCCTCTTGAATTTTTGCAGTAGTCTGAGGAGGATAGGTTTTAGTTCTTCCTTGAATGTTTGGTAAAACTCCCTGTGAAGCCGTCTGGTCCTGGGCTTTTGTTTGATGGAAGCTTTTTGATGACTGCTTCAATTTCTTCCATAGTTATTGGCCTGTTGAGATTTTTAGATTCTTCCTGATTGAGTTTTGGAATGTTGTATTTTTCTAGGAATTTGTCCATTTCCTCCAGGTTGTCTAGTTTGTTGGAGTAGAGCTGTCCAAAGTATTTTTTAACAATCATTTGTATTTCTGTGGGGTCTGTTGTTATTTCGCCTCTATCGTTTCTGATTTTGTTTATTTGAGTCCTCTCTCTTTGCTTCTTGGTGAGTCTAGCTAGGGGTTTATCAATCTTGTTTATCCTTTCAAAGAACCAGCTCTTGGTTTCATTGATTTTCTGTATTGTTTTTGGTCTCTATGTCATTTATTTCTGCTCTAATCTTTATTATCTCCTTCCTTCTGCTCACTGTGGGGTTTTCTTGTTGCTCTCTTTCTAAATCTTTGAGTTGTAGAGTTAGATGATTTACTACCATTTTTTCTTGTTTTTTGAGATAGGCCTGTAGAGCTATAAACTTCCCTCTCAGGACTGCTTTCATTGTGTCCCATAGGTTTTGGATTGTTGTGTTTTCATTGTCATTAGTTTCCAGGATGTTTTTAATTTCTTCTTTGATCTCATTGGTAACCCAATCAATATTTAATAGCATGCTATTCAGCTTCCAGGTGTTTGAGTATTTTGGGTTGTTTTTATTGTAGTTTATTTCTAATATTATGCCATCGTGGTCTGCGAAGATGCTTGGTATGATTTCAATCTTCTTGAATTTGGGAAGACTTTGCATGTGACCCAATATGTGGTCTATTTTTGAATATGTCCCATGAGCACTTGAGAAGAACGTATATTCCCTGGCTTTGGGGTGAAGCGTTCTGAAGATGTCTATTAAGTCCATCTGATCAAGTGAGTCATTTAGGATTGCTGTATCTTTGCTGATTGTTTGTCTATAGGACTTATCCAGTGCTGTCAGTGGTGTATTAAAGTCCCCTACTATGATTGTATTGTTGTCGATCTCTCCTTTGATATCTTCCAGGAGTTTTTTATAAATCTGGGTGCTCCTGTATTGGGTGCATATATGTTTACCAGGGTTATATCTTCTTGTTGTATTGATCCCTTTAGTATTATGAAGTGTCCTTCCCTATCTCTTGTTATGGCCTTCACTTTGAGGTCTATTTTGTCCGATATAAGTATTGCTACCCCAGCTTTCTTTTCCTTTCCATTTGCCTGAAAGATATTTTTCCATCCTTTCACTTTCAGTCTGTGTGAGTCCCTTCTAATGAGGTGGGTTTCTTGTAGACAGCAGATGTATGGGTCATGTTTTTTATCCATTCAGCCACTTGATGTCTTTTGGTTGGAGCATTTAGTCCGTTTACGTTTAAAGTTATTATTGAAAGGTACTTGTTTGTAGCCATTTCTTTTTTGTGTGGCTGTTTTCTTTCTGAGCTTTTTATTTCTTCTTTTTATACCAGACCCTTTAGCATTCCTTGCATTGCTGGCTTAGTGGTGATAAACTCCCTTAGCCCTTTTTTGTCTGTGAAGCTTCTTATTTCCCCTTCAAGTTTGAATGATAGCCTTGCTGGATAGAGTATTCTTGGATTCAGTCCTTTGCTTTGCATCACTTTGTAAATTTCTGTCCATTCTTTTCTGGCCTGATGTGTTTCTGTTGAGAAATCATTTGATAATCTAATGGGAGATCCTTTGTATGTGACTTTCCGTCTCTCTCTTGCGGCCTGTAAGATTTTCTCTTTGTCCTGAACATTTGCCATGGTAATTATGATGTGTCTTGGTGTGGGTCTTTTCGGGTTCACCTTGTTTGGGACTCTCTGGGCTTGTGTGACTTTTTCTTCCCCACCTCAGGGAAGTTTTCTGATATTATTTCTTCGAATAGGTTTTCTAATCCTTGTTCATCTTTCTGTTGTTCTGGTACCCCTATTATTCGTATGTTGTTTCGTTTCATGTTGTCCCAAAGCTCCCTTAGGCTCTCCTCCTGTCTTTTAATTTTTTCTCCAATTGCAGTACATTTTGGGTGTGTTTTGCTTCCTTGTCTTCTAATTCACTAATTCGGTCCTCCGCTTCTCCTAGTCTACTGTTGATACTTTCAATGGTGTTTTTTATTGCAGCTATATCACTCTTCATTTCTTCTTGGGTGTTACTTAAGTTGTTGATTTTTTCATCTGTTTCTTCTAGCTTCTTCCATATGTTATTGATTATTTCATCTGTTTCTTCTTGCTTCTTGCAGAGGTTGTCGATTTTTTCCTCCATCCGGTTTATGCACTCTAGGACCCTTATTCTGAATTCTTTTTCTGTCATGTTGCATGCCTCTGTATTACTTAGCTGCTTTTCTGGAGAGTCCTGCTTCTCTTTCCTTTGGGGGTTTCTTTGTCTACCCATGTTTGATCTCACTGACATATCTAGACGTTGAGTCGTTCAGTGGCTGCTCCCTGGGTGGCAGTGAGTCCTTGGTCTGTGGTTGCTCTTCGGGCGGTTGCGGTAGCAGCTGCTCTTCAGTTGGCGGCAGCTCCTCTGGTGGGTGCTGTTCACAGCTGTGGTGGCTCTTCTGGCTGGTGGGGGAGGTTTCACGTACAGCTGCTGTTCCTTAGCAGAGGGTATGGTCCTCAGGAGATTGCTGTTGCTTGGATCTGCTGCGTTGATTTAAGGGCACAAAATACAACACAACAAGGCACCACGTACCAGGCACTAAACACAAATATATTCACGATATTAATAACCCCAAATAAAGGCGACCACCCGAATTAAGAGAATTAGGGGATAAGGCAGAAGGAAAAGAAAAGATAAAAGAGAAAAAGAAAAGTATGGACCCCAAAAAAGAGTGCAGAAATGAAATTGGGAAAAGAAGGGGGAAATAAAAGCGAGAAAAGAAAAAAAAAGAGTGAAAAGAGAGAATGAAGTGGAAGAGGAGAAGAGACTTTTTATATGATGAGAATACTCCTATAGAACCACCACTAATCCCAGCAAATTCCAGCAACAACTCCCTGTAGATGGATGCAAACTAGAAACCACTAATAATATAACGATGAAAATAGAATGGAGAACACTAATCCCAAAATAAAATAAAGAGAAAATAAAATGGCAATTTAAAAGATGGTAAAATGGTAGCAGTAATAATACTGGTTAAAAATAAGAAGGTAGTAATTAAAAGGGTAAAACCAGGTGATGGAAAAAGAGGGGAAAAAAAAGAAGAAAAAAAAAGGGGAAGAAATATTTTAAAAAAATAAAAATAAATTGGTTTCTTAGTTAAAAGGTGAAAAAAGAAAAAAAAAAATTGCAGTAGTGAAGGTCCTTCGGTTCTTCTATTCTTCAGTCTGGCTCGCCTTTAGTCCTGCCAGGTATTCAGGAGAGTGTTGAGTTTCCCTGCGATACACTGTTCCTCTGTGTTTTAAACCACAGTCCTTATTTTAAAGCAGGCCGGATTTTTTTCCTAGCCCGCCTTATTTTGTGTTTAGCAAAGAGTCAGTTTGTGGCTCAGCCTCTGGGTGGCAGTGTTCTGGGCTTGGCCTCTGAGGCTATACAGCATTGAAAATCCCTCTATAGGTCAGACCCTGTTAACTCCCAGGGGCTGATTAGATTATTTTAATCCTTGATCTCATTCAGGGTGGAATCTGGGTGTGGCTGTGCTCCTTGCCTGGGGGCTGGGGGGAGGAGTCTCACTCTCCAGAGAGAATGGCTGCCCCAGTCCTGGGCTAAGGGGCGACTCAGCACTCAATTCGCTTCCACCTCTCCTGGCCCCCGCCTCTCCTCAGTCTCTCCCGGGATTCCACTCCTCCGAACCCTCTCCCTCTGTTCAGCACAGGTCAGTGTCTGTATCCGAAATGTCCCATGAACAGGGTTCGGCGAGAACAAACAAACAAATGCCGGCCGCGGAAACGGGGAGGGCTTGGTTTCTGTAAACTCTTCTTTTACGGGCACTGCATGGTCAGGTCAGCTCTTCAGGCTGCCCCCTTTAGGCTCAGTCCTCCGTGATCACAGAACCCAGCTTTCAAATCCCCCGGCGCCAGGAATCCCGCGGATCGCCTTTCCCCGTCAGGGGCTGTGCCTGTCCCAAGGGACGCGGCTGTCTGCCACGCGGTCTCCCTCCGACCCTCTGGGCTCAGAGGTCTGGCAGACTTTCCTGCCCAAATCCCTGGGTTTTTTTTACCTTTCCAGGGGAGTTCTGCCCTTCCTGGCTGCAAACCGTCTCACCAGCTGAGCACTCTCGCCAATTCGGGGTGGGTGTTATTAGTTTCAGCTGCTCACTGCATTTGCTCCGGGACACGACCTGGGACATGTCTGCCTATATCGCCGCCATCTTCTTGACTCCTCTGCTCCAGTAATTCTTGCTTTTAGATGCAGGTTCAGGGAAGGTGAATGGTGGGGGTCACTTAGGGTTTTGGGGTTGTCAAGAGAACGTGATAGAGGTTAAAAAGGGCAAGAGGGCTGAGGCCAGCCGTAAGAGAAGGATGTTTGTGGTGGACCATGGAGTCTAAAAGGGACAAAGAAGAAAATGAAGACAGGAGGGGAAAGGTGACAGAGGAAATGGTGGAGAACAGTGCATTAGAGGCACATTGAACCAGAGGCCCTTTTTTCCAAAGGGCATTTAAGCAAGTGATCCACAGGTGCAGTCAGAGAGTAGGATTATCAATTCATGGTTTTGGAGACAGAGTTCTGGTGAACTTAAACTCCATGTGTGAGGAAGGAAATTCTGATACATTCATGGAACTTGAGGATATTATGCTGAGAGAAATAAACTAGACAAAGGACAACTGCTGAATGATTCCACTTACATGAGGTACTTAGCAAAGTCAAATTCACAGAGACAGTAGGTAGAATGGTGGGTTGCCAGGGGCTGGGGGAGGGAATGGGAAGTTATTTAATGGGGACAGATGATCAGTTTTGCAAGATGAAAGAGTTCTGGAGGTGTGTGGTGATGGTAGTTGTGAATGTGCTCCATGCCACTTACAAATGGTTAATGGTAAGTTTTATATGTTTATTTTATCACATTAAAAAAACAAAAACAAAAAAAATCAGGTGTGACCCCAGGGTGGGAGGCTGAGGAGACGAGCCTCAGCTATGAGGTGGTGAAGGGAAATTCAGAGGTGGAGGTTCTGAGAGCTGGGGTGGAGAGGGGGAGGCTATGATCCAGGAGCTTCAGTCTTCCAGGAGCAAGGGGCATGGTCAGGAGGCTGGCAGAAGACAGCCCGGAGGAGGGAGGAGGTGGCATGGCCGACTGGGATGAGCATCAGGGGAGCAGATCTGACAAGATGGTGGGGGGCGGGGGGGTGCTTGGCGGTCTGGGTATTTTAGAGGAGGTGAGGAGCCTCCCATTCCACCTTGGCTCTGAGATACACACATGGCAGAGAAGGAAGAGAGCTGGTTGAGAGGCAGCAGGAGAAGCACAGTGTTGGGGGAAAGCCACATTCCTGGTAAGGCAGGGAGGCAGAGGGAACTATCTAGAGAAGACAGACTATTGGACGTCCTAGGGCGCACAGGGAGGAAAGGGGTGGTGGCGGTGGTTGCAGAGTGACTGTTTCAACAGGGAACTTGATTTTGGGAGACTCACAGGGTGTCAGCTCCAGCCTCCTGCTGCTGAGGTGTGGATAGGGTTTGAGGTGTAAGGAGGTGCTCTGCAGATCCTGGAAGCAGGGTATGTGATGGTGGTGCCTCTCCCACTCAGCTCAGATATGAACCTAGACATAACAGTTTCCCCGAGAGCCAACCCAGGAACTTCTTACCAACCCTGACTTGCTCATTTTATGGACAAAGAAACTGAGGTTAAGAGAGGAGAAATGATTTTCTCAAACCAACCTGGGACTGAAAATTCAGATTTCCTGTTTTCCACTTGGCTATGGAATGTCAGTAGCTCAAGGGCCCCAATGGGGTACTGAAGAAGGATTGAGCAGCATTAGCTGCCCTACAATTTTAGTAGTAAAGAAGGTGTGGCAGGGAAGCAATTCATGGAAGGGGGAAGGGCAGGAATGAGAGGGGAGATGAGTGAGAGGCCACAGGAGACCCAGGCTGCACCCATGCCCTCTGATTGGCACTTGAAACTGTGGAGCAGGTCAGACAGGCACCCACCTTCCCTCTGCCTCCCTAGAAAGAGCAAAGGCCCTGTTCCATTCCCAGCACCAAGTCACTCTGACAAAGAAGCAACCCTGTTCTGTTAATAACTGAGAAAGCCCAAGGCCTACCAGCAGAAGCCAGCTCCTTTCCCTCCAGTTGGAGATTTAAGAACCATGAAATGAAACATAAGGAAATCTCTCTGGGGGGATCTTTAGCAGTGGAGGAGGGTAGTTTGGACAGGGTACTTGGGAAATCTGAGATAGATTGTTATAATCGTCTATGCCCTCCAGCTATAAGCAGATCCTGGGTTTCTTGCATTTGTGAAATGTCCTGGTCACTGGCAAGAAACATCCCTTGGTTTATCTGTTTAATTCAGATCCTGCACAATTGACCCCATGGGTGGAGAGCCACAGGGAGTGTGACATTTGGGAGACACCCCGAGCCCTGATCTCAGGGGTGAGCTGGACCAGGGCCTCCTTCCTCAGCCTGTCTTTACTCCATTTGTTTTCTAAATCCATACAAGTTTATCTGAAGAAATCTGGGGGAAGCTGCAGAGTCTTTTCAGAATACAGAGTTGGGGGAAGGTACCCTGGGTTCTCGGGTGCTCATCTGGCAAATACTAAGTATGCTATGTACCCCCACATCCAGTGGCGATGCCTTTGTTCTAAGGGGCTAGATCAGGGGTGGGCAAACTTTTTGACTCGAGGGCCACAATGGGTTCTTAAACTGGACCGGAGGGCTGGAACAAAAGCATGGATGGAGTGTTTGTGTGAACTAATATAAATTCAAAGTAAACATCATTACATAAAAGGGTACGGTCTTTTTTTTCAATAGTTTTATTCATTTCAAACTGGCTGGATCCGGCCCGCGGGCCATAGTTTGCCCATGGCTGGGCTAGATACTTCCTGTCTCATCCCCTAGCATTGTGTTATGAGCTGAATCATTTCTGTCCCCCACCCCAATTCGTAAGTTAAAGTCCTAACCCCTAGTAGCTCTGAATGTGACTGTATTTGGGGACACGGTCTTTAAAGAGGTCATTAAAGTAAAATGAGGTCATTCGGGTGGGCCCTAATCGGATAAAACTGGTCCCCTTATAAGGAGAGGAGAATGGACACAGGCATGTACAGAGGGAAGACCCTGTGAGGACGCAGGGAGGAGAGGCCTCTCCAAGCCAAGGAGAGAATACTCAGGAAAAAACAACCCTGACAACACCTTCATCCTGGACTCCCAGCCTCCACAATTGTGAGAAAATAAATTCCTGTTGTAAAAATTCTAGAAGAATCCAAAGGAAACAAAATCTCCGACATATGCCGAAGCAATTTCTTCACTGATACAGCTCCTAGGACACTTGAAACTAAAGAGAAAATGAACAAATGGGACTACATCAAAATAAAAAGCTTCTGCACAGCAAAAGAAACCATCAACAAAACAACGAGAAAACCCACTGTGTGGGAAAACATATTTGCCAATGTCATATCTGATAAAGGCCTAATCTCCAAAATTTATAGGGAACTCACACAACTTAACAAAAGGAAGATAAACAATCCAATCAAAAAATGGGCAAAGGACCTAAATAGACACCTTTCAAAAGAGGACATTCAGAAAGCCAAGAGACATATGAAAACATGCTCAAAGTCACTAATCATCCAAGAGATGCAAATCAAAACAACAATGAGGTACCATCTCACACCTGTCAGAATGGCTATCATCAACAAATCAACAAACGACAAGTGCTGGAGAGGATGTGGAGAAAAAGGAACACTTGTGCACTGCTGGTGGGAATGCAGACTGGTGCAGCCACTGTGGAAGACAGTATGGAGTTTCCTCAAAAAACTGAAAATGGAACTCCCATTTGACCCTGTGATCCCACTTCTAGGAATATATCCCAAGAAACCAGAAACACCAATCAGAAAGGATATATGCACCCCTATGTTCATAGCAGCACAATTCACCATAGCTAAGATCTGGAAACAACCTAAGTGGAACTGGAGAGCATTATGCTAAGTGAAATAAGCCAGTCAATGAAGGAAAAATACCACATGATCTCACTCATTCATGGATAATAAAGACCCTTATAAACTTTTGAACAATAATAGATACAGAGGCAGAGCTGCCTCAAACAGATTGTCAAACTGCAGTGGGAAGGCCAGGGAGGGTTGGGGGGGCAGGAGGTAGGGGGGTAAGAGATCAACCAAAGGACTTGTATGCATGCATATAAGCATAACCAATGGACATAAGACACTGGGGGATAGGGGAGGCTAGGGGACTGTCTAGGGCGGGGGGAAAAATGGACACATATGTAATACCCTTTGTAATACTTTAAGCAATTAAAAAAAAATTAAAAAAGAAAAATAAATAAATTCCTGTTGTTCAAACTGTGAAATGTTGATATAGTTGAAGCCATTTAAAAGTAGAGCTAGGGAAGACTTGCATATCTTACTCCTCCAACCTTTGGAATGTTTGAACTTGGAAAAGTAATCTTTGGACTGGGCCAGACCAACATTGTGTTTCAAACAACTGTTTGCAAGTTACTAGGGAAGCAGGCATCCTGAGTACTGGACTGCAGATTAAAGGCATTCTTTAGATTTAGCATCACCATGTACAGCTGAAGAATAACAGCTTAATACCTCCTTCAGAAATTGTTCCTTTATTCATGTAATTATCCCCCTTCCTTTTCCTCATAAACACCCCTTGCCTGCACTCCCGAATCAAAAGACTATTTGGGTTTGAAGAGGTTCAGTACAGGCCTCCTCAACATGTGCCACTTTGGTATGTAAATTATTTTGAGCTGAAGGTAATCAAGATCCTGCAGTTTCATGAAAAACGTTTACCTCTCCCTTATATAATTTACATTTGGGTCCTTGCCCAGAATAAGTTACCATCAGAAGTAAATATTCATGACCTATCTAGATAGTAGGGTGGGGCAAGCCTCTAATTACTGAACATATGCTTTTCTTATTGTTCTCCAGTGAATGACCTTTCTCCTCTCTGAAGCCCCAAGGCGCCTTACCTCATCCTGAGCTCCGAATGCCAAATATATAATTTTCCTTTTCTGTCTCTGAAATTCTCATGTATGTGGGGTGTCTGGTTCTCCCAGGTATGCAGTGTTCCCATACATATGTATGAAATTAAATTTGGTTATTTTCTCTTGTTAATCTGTCGCATGTTTATTTGAATATTAGACCAGTTGGAAGAACCTAGAAGGGTAGAGGAAAATTTCTTCCTCCCCCACAGGTTTCTGCCTGAATCAGTGCTTTCCAAATAGCTATCCTTTTTTTATCTCAGATAAACACTGGTTGCTTCTCAGTTTGGTCTTTTATTTTCAAGTTAACAAAACCAACCAATCCGTGTATTTTGTTATGGCAGCCCAAGCAAACTTACACAGTGTATCTGGGAACAAACACCTTCTTAAGTGGGCAAAAGGGCTATTTCTTGGCATACACCCCTCTCCAGGACCATAGGGCAGGATGGGAGGTTTGTCTGAATGGAGCTCCTCCCTGACCCCCCTGATCCACACTAAATACCCACCTGAACTGAAATATACAAGAAGATGATGTGGAAAAGGTCGGATGTCAGATGCAGAAGCATGGATCTTGTTCCTGGTTGCCTGTGAGAGGAGAATGGATGAATGTGTCTGCCTTAAGGCTGAAGTCCTTGCATTTTGGATTTCTTTAAAAAACAAAAACCAAAAAAATGTAGCCTGCAAAACCATGTCAAGCAACACAGGCTTCTTACAACAGAGCTCAGGGATATCTAGTACTTTCCGGAGCAGCCACAGATACACATGCTCTTTGGCTTAGCCTATGGGAACACATGATTCACATGAGAATTGAAATTTTGGACCAGACCCGAGGAGGGGCCTGTGCCTGTGGGAAGGCACCCTGAGCCGCTGTCCTGAGTATGAGTAATCTAGCTGCTGTGGCGCCACCCCAGCTGGCCGCTGTCCAAGCACTGAGCGGAGTAATGACTAACCCAGCTTCCTCTGGGAGGGAGGAAACAGTTAAGATCTTGCAGCAGCTGCAATCACCTGGGCGTGGCTCTCTTGTCTGACTTTGGCTTCAAGGATCCTGGGCCCAGGAGCAGAAGCAGGAAAGCTCTGCCGCAGTGCTTTCCAGATGGCCGAGTTGGACCTGATGGCCCCAGGGCCGCTGCCCGGGATCGCAGCTCACTCCCTGGTCACTCTCAGCCCAGACTCTGGGTCAGCCAGCCCAGCAGAAGAGGACAAGCGCTCCCTGGAGAGCCCCCAGGGAGAGGTGGAGGGGCTGGGCGCTGGCTCCCAGGATGGTGGCGGTGGTGAGGAGGAGATCCCATGTGACTTCTGCCTGGGGGCCCAGAGGGTGAAGGCGGTGAAGTCCTGCCTGACCTGCATGCTGAACTACTGTGAGGAGCACCTGAGGCCGCACCAGGAGAACAGCAAGCTGCACAGCCACCAGCTGACGGAGCCGGTGAAGGACCGGGACCTGCCCACCTGCCCTGCCCACCACAGCCCGCTGGTCGCCTTCTGCCGCCCGGATCGCCAGTGCATCTGCCAGGAGTGTGGCCAGGACCAGCACAGGGGCCATGCCTCAGTCTCCCTGAATGTTGCCCGCAGGGACAAGGAGGCAAGTGCCAGGGTCCACTTGGGAGAGGGAGGTGGGGAGGTGCTGTGCCCGGGAGGGCCTGAGCCACACTGCAGCTCCCAGGGTGCTCACTTCACTTCCCAGCTCTGGGTTCACCTGAGAAGGACATTACCCCAGTAGCCGGCAGCACCCAGTTGGCAGTATCTATTTCATTTGGCTTTGGAAACTGAAATAGGTCACTCTGCCCCCATGGAAGTCCTGCTGTCTCTGTCCTGGCTCTGCCTGTGGCTCTCTCCTCATGTTGGCTTGTTTCCTGCTGTTTTTCACGCGGCTGACATCATTGTTACGTGTTTGGATGTGGGGTGCAGAAGCTGTGGGGCTTGGGGCAGAGATGGTCCCTTTTGCCTAGGTCTCTGTGGCAGTCAATGAAATGTAAAGCTCGGCATAAACTCAAGGAAAAAGCACCAAACCTTTCCCCTAACTTCTCTTCTTCCCTCTCCCCCAAACAGGAGACCAGTAGAAAGTGCCCCCCTAGAGGTACCCAGGGTGAAATTCAAGAGCTTGAAAAGGGCTAAGATAACATAGAGTTGGAAACTTACCTCCAGGCACCATGTCAAGGACGCTTGACTCTGGGAAAATACAAGTTCCTTATCAGATAGAGGAATCAGGAGAGATAGAAACACCATACTCATAACCTGTAATTGTATTCACATCAGATAGGGAAACTGTTTCTAGAACAACTAGCCCTAAAGCTGAGCGCCTAGAGTTCTTGGGAATGGGTTTAGCAACTTTGTGTACTTTGTTTCTCAGTGAGAAAGTGCAGTTGCTTTTGTCCCACATTTCCTCGTATTCGCACAGCTGGCGGTTTCTGCTCTGCTCACTGCTCACAGGGCAGGCCCCTCTTGTCAGCCAGGAGGCTTCTGGGAAGGGTAGTTTACTTGTTAAGCCCCTCCCCCTGCCCTTTCTTAGGCATAGATCCCGTTAGTGTTAGTGGCAATTGTTTTGAAAAGCACTGTAGCCCAGATGCCAGTGAGTCTTCGTTTCCAACTCTGGGAGCCACTCGACAGTGGTTTCTAGAGTTCCCCGTGTCAGGGAAACTCCCTATTTTCATAACCATGAACAGGCTCTGCATGAACAGATAGTCAGGTCAAAGGGAAAAGCTCATATAACTGAGGAAATTAGTCTCTACTGAGCACTGCTACGGGCTGACTGCTCTCCATGGATTTTCCCATCCAGTCCTCAGATAACTCTGTGAGGTGGTGATCTTTTGTCTCCACATTAGTCTAAACTCGCACAGATGACTAAGTCATGGAAAGAGGAGTGTAAGCTCCTGGGAGCCACCCCACTGGAGGAGCCGGAGGGAAGGACCCCAAGATCACAATATGACAACCTGACTTTATTTTGTACTAACAACCTACTGCACATATAGCAGAAATAGTAAGACAAAGTGCACTGCTTTTTCCCTTGGGTATATGTCTGGATTTCTTTACACTTTACTGACAAAGTGGTGTGTGTACATGTTGAAAAGCAGTCTCCACCAAACACTGCAATAGGTTATACAAGAAGGTTCCACCCCATCCTGCATCTCCATCTCCCTCCCTGGAGGCAAACGCCACCATCTACACTTCCTTCTGTTTTCTTTTTTAAATTTAACTGAAAAAAATTTTTAATCCTCACCTGAGGATATTTTTTTCCCATTGCTTTTCAGAGAGAGCGGAAGTGAAGGAGGGAAATGGAGAGAGAGACAGACAGACAGACAGACAGAACTCAAACATCAATGTGAGACATGTCCATTGGTTGCTACTGGCTGACTCCCTCACACACCCCAATGGGGGACTTGGAGCAAACCTACAACCCAGGTGTGTGGCCTTGACTGGACAGTGTGTGGGCCAGTGCACTAACCACTGAACACACCAGCTAGGGCCCTGCTGTTTTCTGTAAGGAATGTTCTATGCCTGTAGCAGCATAGACAAAATATGCGTTTTAAACGTAGTGTACACTGATGCATTACAGAGACTTAGGGTGACTGCAATTCTGAGCAAAAAGCTGTGTAGAGCATGTGTGGATCCCCAAATTCAGACACCCTAAGGCAGTGGTTCTCAACCTTCCTAAAGCCATGACCCTTTAATACAGTTCCTCATGTTGTGACCCAACCATAAAATTATTTTCGTGGCTACTTCATAACTGTAATTTTGCTACTGTTATGAATCGTAATGTAAATATCTGATATGCAGGATGTATTTTCATTGTTCGCGACCCACAGGTTGAGAACCGCTGCAAGGGAACTGGTAGGATAAAGTAAAGACAGCTGGGTAGGGGTTCTAGGGAAGGTTTTAGAGCTTAAAAGCACTCATGGCGTTCAACGGTGCGACAGCCCCATACCCCAGATTTTTGGTGATGGCCCCAATTCACAGGCTCGGCTTTCTGGTCTGCCTAACAGAGTTCTTGTCCTGCCCACCCTGGGTCCTTGTTTTCAGCTCAAGTAGTCAGTTTACTCTGTAAGTGGCAGCCATGCTCTAGATGGCTTTGCCAAATCTTAGGAGCCAAAAGGTTTCCTGTGAGGGGCCCAAGGTACTAGCCCAGAAGACACAGTACCTCAAAGAGGCTGCAACTGCCAGTAGGATTATTTTGAAAGTTTTATTAGACAAAATTAAATTCCCTTCAGCTGGCCCAAACCTGCTGGCATCACATGCTGAAGGTCACTTTGGATCGTGTTAAGGGCTAATTACTCAAGCAAGCATGTTGTGCATAGAAAACTGTAAATAGCATGGTCAGCCATGAGGACACAAAGTAGCCGAAATCCGGCATCAGCGCAGAGCAACTTACATCTCAGTGAACCAAGGGAGCCCTTTCGGAAGCTCCCACAGCCTTTAGCTATCCCAGGGGACAAACGCCGAGTTTGGGGCGTTCTGGGCGTTCTTTGATTATTTGTTCTATTCTGCTAGACTCTTCCTAATGGGGACCTCAGCACTTCCCTTTGCTTCAAACCAGCTTCCCAAGACCCCTTCACTTCTAAGAGCCTCTGGTCTTACCTCCTCTCCTGCCTGCCCATCTCAGGGGAGCTGTGCAGCGAGCTGTGCTAGGTGCATGCATGGGAAAGTGTGCACTCTCTCTGACTGCTGTCCTGTTTGTTCTGCCCCAGGAAATGCACAAGGTTCTTTCCTGTTTTTCCTCAAGTTTATCACTTATGGAGTGCTTCCTCTGGGCAGTGTCCTCATGGCTGACCATGCTATTTACCCTGTCTCCTTAGGAACAGGAAGCCAAGGCACATTCTGTGGCTCCCCGGAATACCAAAGGGCTGGGCCACACAGCTGCCATGTGATCGAAGAGGGCGTGGTCGTGGCGCTGAGGTCAGGGCAGGCAGGGTTCTTGAGGGAGGGAAGACTGATATGGGCCCTGACTCAGATCTCGAATTCCATTAGTGACGGGCCATCACACTCAACCTCAGCACTGGTTCCAGGAGCTCAGGACTGTGTGCTGCCCGCAGACACAGTCTCCATGTGGAACAGGAGCCCAGTTTCGGAGAGCCCCGATATCAGTGCCTCTCTGGGAAGCAGTGGGCCAGCGTCGCTCACAGCCTGTTTGCTGGCATCCGGGAGGCAGTGAGCGAAGGCCTCTTGGGAAAAGAATTTCTCCTAGAAACTTTGAGGAGTGCCGTGGACTCAGTCTTATGTCACTTGTTTTTCTAAACATTCTACCAGGCTGCACGGTATGTCTTTCAAGAGCAGGGAGGATGTCTTATTTCACTGGGCTGGCATGTGGCCGGTTCTGACCGATGACTGAGGAGTGAAGTCAGGTGGGAACCAAATGCAAACACTCCCGAGGGACCAGCATCCTGTGGTGGGAAGTACCAAGGAACAACCATCATCCGGAATGTTCTGCTCTTTTCTCGTGCTCTCTGCTCTTCCCATTTGCATCTCTAATCTGGTTCCTGGCCAGGGAGCTCTGGGTGGCCACCTTCTCCCTGTAGATAGAAATGAGGACAATTCTGTGACATAGTCCTGTGGCCCTGCACCAGAGGGATACGAAATGACTTGGTGAAGGTTGTACAGGCAGCAACCAGGCCTCCAGACCCCAGATACGGTGCCTTTTGCACATGTCATTGCCCTGCCGAAGCAGGCAGGACTCTGTGCCCTTCAACACTGGGCTGTCTCCGCCTTTGACATGCGCCCTGGCCTGAGATGTGTTTGGCTGGCATCGTAGGAAACCCTGAAGCCAGAGTCTGAGCCACCCCATCATTTTCCAGGAGGAGGAACAACTGGAGATACTGGTTTCTCAAAGTGACCCCACCTTTTGTGGTAAACAGGAGTGACTTCTCTTGGGGTGACTCACTCAGAGAGGTCACCATTAGGTTCATAGGAGCCTTTTTCTCCTTTTATGGTGGTTTGCAGAAGTGAGAGAAGTTCCTCCCTGGTGACTCTCTGGGGTCTCCCTGTGGCTCTGGCTCATGCTGGGACTCACTGCTTCACCACATTCTCACATTGCCAGGGTGTCCTATTGTATCTGCGTCTACTTTTAAACAGCAGCTCATGTTTCTTCCCCTCCTCTGGGAAAGGTCGTTGTGTAAACCTTTTAGACCAGCAATTGCCAACCGGTGGTCCACGGACCACTGGTGGTCTATGAGGTCTGAAAGGTCGGCAACCGCTGTTTTAGACAGATCAAGATTCCACAATTGCTCCCAAATAGACCTGATCCCCTCCCCCATCGCACTCCTGGGCATCAGGCCTCAGGTTTCAGGAGTGGGAGAGAGGCCATTGGGGTTCCCTCGGCTCCAAGTCAGCGCCCCAGGGCTGAGCAAGCAGTACCTGCCTGCCAAGGCTTCCTCACTGGGAGGCCTGGGTGTCCCCCAGGTTTCAGTGGGAGAAAGGAGAGGCACTTCATTTGTAGCCTCTGAGTCCTATTAGGGCACAATGACTCATGGCTTTGAATGCAGACAACCTATTAAAAGCAATTACAGCTAAAGCTATTCTTTTTTTCTTTTTTGCTGTCTCATGCCCTTGTGGAAGCAGGAAAGTGAGAGGGCCTTGAAAGTTTTCAAAGGCTTATGTTTCATCCCTTGGCACATTTTGTGGCAGAAAGTGCTTGGGTGTCCCAGGAGATGAAGCTGGGCAGTGGGGTCAAACCGAGGTTCCCAAGTGGGCACTTGCCTCGCTGGTTCACTATACCTGCCTCCAGGAGTGAACAAGAATGCGTGGTGGAAAGCAGCTGTGGCAGCAGCAATACTAAGGATACTGACAAAGGTGACACCATCCCTGGCATTGATGCAGCATTTACAATGCTCCAGCTACTGTGCAAAGTTCTTATTAACACAGGCTACCTCATTTGACTCTCACAGGAACCCTGCAAATTAGGACTTCACAGGTGAAGAAATGGAGGTCCCGAGGTGTTAAGTAGATTTTTTTCAAAGTCTTAGCTGCCGAGTAGAAAGCCTGGGGTCCCCTCCATCAGCTCCAAGCCCATGCTCCTTGTTAGGTTATTCTGGCCTAGGTCAGATGGCCTGGACTCAACTCCAAAGTTCACCTTTCATGTTATCGTCTGTAAAATGGAGATAATGACCTTAACTTAATATGGGTGTGGTCAGGTTGATATGAGGTAATCCATACAACTGCTGAAAATAATGACAAGCCTGCACCATGTACGTGCACCCCATATTATAGCCAATTCGTGCTGCGTTCAGCCCCAGAAGGTGCTGGCACACAGATGACCCTGGGCACCTCCATTTAGGGTGCTTTAGGCTGACTTTGAGAGCAGCTTCCGAGGTCAAACTCTCCTTTCCATGAAAGTAGGTGGAGAGTGCTGTTGCTCCTGGGACCCTCTGTGTGCGTTGGACTCTTTCCTACTTAATGCTGTCTTTTTCTTTTCTTAGGCTGAGCTTCGGAGCACCCAGCTAGACCTGGAGCGGAAGCTCAAGTTGAATGAAAATGCCATTGCCAGGCTCCAAGCGAATCATAAATCCGTTTTGGTAAGGCTGGACTGGGTCACCTGTCAGGCTTCAGTACACATCTGGATGCAACTGCAGGCTCAGCTAGGCCCCTCAGGGTTGTAGAACATGGGGCTGCAGGCCCCGGGACTCTTTAGGGTCTCTCAGCAAATGAGAATTATAGGAACAGATGCAGTCAGCTACAGCACTGAGTGGCAACCTTGCTGTTGGGATTTTCTATGAAATTAGCTTAAGGCTCAAACTTGGCAAGTGAGTTACTTTTTCATAATATAGAGTAAAAGCAAGACTAGTCCTGTAATTACATTTGTATATTCTTTCTTGAGCAGGAGAAAAGGGTGTGGGGGATTGCAGGGGGTGTTTAGATAGAGCTCCAGGAATTATACATAATCTTTGCTTCATCACATGCATGTGTGTCACTAGTCCCATGTCTTGGCAGCCAGAAAAGAGAGTTGAAAACTGCTGGATTAGTGGATGGTAGTAGTTAAGGACAATGGTGTGCAGGCTACTTAGTGTTAGTCTCTCTGGTTTTATGACCACTTTGCATATAAACTGTATGTAGACCCAAACAGTCCCACAAATGTTTCTCATTAGTGGCAAACCAATAACCACTACTCAGAAGAGAACTCAATACACCTACCCTGTGGCAGTGAATCAGTAGCAGCATCTTTGTATAACAAGAATTATTTTATCCCATCCATCCATCTACTCATCCATTCATCCATCCACTCATCCATCCATCCATCCATCCACTCATCCACTCACCCATCCATTAACTCATCCATGCATCCCTCCCTCCATCTACCCACATATCTGTAATGCATGTATTCATTTCAACTTAATTTCCTCCTCCTTAGTGTTTATAACTAACTAGCTCCTGAAGGGTAAACACCTCTTTCTTACCCACATAATCAAATGAAAACAAGAAAAACGATCGCCCATTTGAAGCCTTATAAACCTTCAGAGATTGTTGATTTCCAGGCTTGGCATAATCTGGACAATCACACAGAGCACCTTGCCTTTTTCTGAAATGTTCTTTCATTTTCAGACACTTAGATCCCTACCCAGCTCTCTTCCTAATTGCATGGTAACTGGGAGAGGTAGTTATCACCAGGTCACCATGTACGAGGGACATGGAGACAGAGATATGATAAGACTTGCCTGGGGCCTCCAGACTGATGGAACAGGTGAACCTGGGACTGTTGCTCCCTTGACCTAAGAATGAGCCAGTACATTGGCAGACATGTGCACCATCCTCTTTACACCATCACCTTTGGCACTTTGATGTTTGTGGCCCCTCCTTTCCATCATCTTTATTTGTCATCATTTGGGCATAAATTAAATCCTTCACACATTCCATTTACATGCAAGGAAGAAGTACTTCTCCAAGGGAACGTTTAGGAGTGAGAGGCTACACATCATAGCGGAAGAACGAATCCACCAGCATCATCTGAGGCCTCCTGTCTACAACTCCTCCTCACGAGGACCCCTCTAGGGAGGGGGGATTTGGACCCTGAGGTTGTCTTTAGTTTTATGCCTCTGAGCTTCATGCAATCATGCTTCTATGAGGAACCTACATGTCATCATTATAGGGAGTAAGTGGATTCCTCTCCTTTCCCACAACATCCCAGGCCAAACCAACCTTGTCTTGCTAAGGCAACAGGAAAGCAAACATCTGGCCAGAAGGACTGAAAATTATGGACTCTCTTCCTGAAGAAGAATCAGAAACCAGCCGTGTATAGCTCAAGAGTGACCCAGCTTGTTAGCACCAACAGAAATTTCTTTTTTTCCTGTTCATGTAGTTATTCCCTTCTTTTCCTCATAATAACCCCTTGCCCTCATCCTGTAATTGGGACACTGGGTTTCTGCCAGAATTGGTGTTCTCTGAGCTGCAATTTTTTTTAATTCCAAATAAATGCTTGTTGCCTCTGAGGAAAGAGTGAAAACAGGAAATATATAAAATGAAGTCACTTTCACAAAGCTGATAACATTATTAACATTATGGAGGCTGAGGCATGAGGCAAGACTCTAATCTTGTCCTAACTATCCTGGGAACTTAAACTTTCTGAGCTTTCCAGTCCTGTGTCAATGCCTGGATCCCCATCTGCATATACCAGACCTCTAGGAACCCCAATTCCCTCCTGAAGGGCTCAAATACCCAAGCCACCTGATATCCAAGTGATATTCATTATACAGACCACTGGATGTGGCCAGATCTCCTGGGACCCATCTCCTAGGTTACTTGGCATCCAGCATCCAGACCACCTAGAATCTAGTTCTAGGGCTAGGAGTGTAGGGCTCATTATTCCTGAGAATGCAGTATTTTTACTATATTTTAAGAAATCTTAACTAGAGTGAAAAAGAACTTTTTACTAGAAGAACTGAAGGCACCAGTACTTAAGAAGTACCAAAGAGAAGCAGAAACCATCCACAACTTGGATGGATATTATAAATGTGAGACTGACTGAAGGAAGGCATTTATAAGATGTTCACCTGTAAAAGGTGGATGGATGGATGTCCCACATGCACAGTGCCATGTGACAGCTATCACTCTGAGTTTGTTTATCTGTTATTTGAATGTGGTGCTCACTCTGCACCAAACACACCCTAATCATTTCATGCCTGGCAGGATGCCATAAACGTACTTATGCTTTTGGCACTGATGGCCTCAGTGGGCTGTTTAAACAGATATAACAAAATGCTAAGAAAGCTAATTCATGCTACAGATTTGTACAAAGATGCCAAAATAATAGTTTAACTACAATAAATACAACTATAAAGTACACTGAACTCTTGAGTTACCCTGGTAGAGAAATTGATTTCAGAACTTTGAATAGCAGCCCAACTGTCAGAGCCAGAAGGCGTCTGGCACACATACAATTCACTCTCTCATCCAGTGGATGAGAGCCTAAGTGAATGACAGGTACACAAGTCCTTTTACATGCTGCGGAGTATCTCTTTTCATAACCCAGGGTTCATATGAGAATAAAGCCTCCTTTTACAATAGAAAATTGTTCCTTAATCTGTTTATCAGGTTTACATTTTGGTGTGTTTAGCTTCGATAACAGTGGACACCTTGCTAACAGGTTCTTCTCTGTGTCCCCCTCCCCACCCGGCCAGGTGTCAGTGTCAGAGGTGAAGATGGTGGCTGAGGAGCAGTTTGGGGAGCTCCTTGCTGCTGTGAGGAAGGCTCAGGCTGATGTGATGCTCTTCCTGGAGGAGAAAGAGCAAGCCGCTCTGAGCCAGGCCAATGGCATCAAGACGCACCTGGAGCACAGCAGCGCAGAGATGGAGAAGAGCAGGCAGGAGCTGGGGAGGATCGCTGCCATCAGCAACACCGTGCTGTTCCTGGAGGTACAGTCTGGGTGGGGACAGAGGTGTCCACACAGGACCACCAGGGAGTGAGCTGGCAGATGTGGGGATGGAGCTGCCCTCTGATCAATAGGAGCAAGTGGGGCATAGAGGCAGGTCTTGATTCAGCAGAGCACAGGAGAACAGGCAGGGCAGGGGAAACTTCGCAGAGTAGGAAGCTGGCACCAGTCAGGGAAGATGAGTACTGCTCAGAAGAATGATTCAGAGGTTTGAGAAAGCATTTATGCAGGCAGAGTTTTGAGAAAGCATGTATGCAGGCAGGGAGGTTTGAGAAAGCATGTATACAGGTAGAGGTTTGGGAAAGCATGTATGCAGGCAGAAGTTTGTATGCAGGCAGAGGTTTGAGAAGGCATGTATGCAAGCAGGGAGGTTTGAGAAAGCATTTATGCAGGGAGGGAGGTTTGAGAAAGCATGTATGCAGGCAGAGGTTTGTATGCAGGCAGAGGTTTGAGAAGGCATGTATGCAGGCAGAGGTTTGAGAAAGCATGTATGCAGGCAGGTTTGAGAAAACATGTATGCAGGCAGGGAGGTTTGAGAAAGCATGTATGCAGGCAGAGGTTTGAGAAAGCATGCATGCAGGCAGAGGTTTGAGAAAGCATGTATGCAGGCAGAGGTTTGAGAAAGCATGTATGCAGGCAGGACAGTTTGAGAAAGCATGTATGCAGGCAGGGAGGTTTGAGAAAGCATGCTGATTTGGGGGATTAGGTGCTTTCCCAGAGATGGGAGAGGAGGCTGGCCAGGCCTAGTAGGCATCTGGCTATGAGAGAACTTTGCTCTTCATCAGGGAGTCACAGAAGCAGTAGAGGACCTCAGGTGTGGGAGGGATGAACTCAGAGGAGTGTGCTTTCGAACCACTGTGATGTGGTGAGGCCGGCCTGGCAGGGTGAGGCTGGAGGCCTGTTACATGTGCGGGGATTGAGGAAGGCCCCGTGAGGAGAGACTTTCATTGCAGTGCACAGTATGCAGGGCACAGGCCATTAGAGCTAGACGGAGCCCCTGTGCTATTGCAGAGGAGGAACACTTGGTTGGGCCTAAATTCTGTCATCCTGGATCTAAGTACCGTATTTGCCGGCGTATAAGACGACTGGGCGTATAAGACGACCCCCTAACATTTCCACTCAAAATACAGAGTTTGTTATATACTCGCTGTATAAGACTACCCCCTCTTCCGCACACCTTCCACACACCAAATAAAAGGTAAAACAATATCAGATTTGATTTTAACATTTTAATTTATATTCAAATGCTTATGACATGCAGGAAAACTGTCACAAGGCTGTATGTAATCAAACATATACATAAAACAGTGTAAGTTTATTACCGGTAAACATACCGGTAATTCACTAAAGAAAACACACTCTATAGACTGGTACCGTAGATGCTTCTCAGGAACACAGGCAAGCAGCCCACAACCTAGAGGGACTGTCAATGATAGAAGTAAGATAACAAATAGAGGGAGAGAGCAAGTGCCGGGCAAGTCCCTAGCAAGTTTGCTGGCGTGACAGTTTCACCTTAAAAGCCTTCAAATTCCTCTTCATCATCTGATATTAAAAGTTCATCAGCGACATCTTGGTGCCATGATAGGGATGATAGGGGTTTGACTGGTCGACATTTTCTATGCTGTACTGTACAATGGGGCAGTATTGTGGTTGGCTGTTGGCTATATACAAAGCCTGATTTGATTGGTCCCTGCTCCCTGTTTGCCCGCCCTGTCACTATAGCAGTCTGGTCCACCCTTGCATCAGCATCTCCCTGGGACCTCACTAGTGCGCAAGTGCGAGCTCTTCAACATTCTAACAGGCACCATGATAGCGCAAAATCGCGAATCTTCAATGCATATGTAAAGAAATATACAGTAACCCGAATTTACCACACTCGCAAAATCGCACACAGCCAACCATACACCCAGTATGGTATCGCGATTCGCGATTTTGCGCTATCATACTGGGTGTATGGTCGGCTGTGTGCGATTTTGCGAGTGTGGTAAAATCGCATAACAGCAAAATCGCATAACAGCCGAGCATACACCCAGCAGCGCTGCTGATGCCTGAACGGTATGTGGAATGAAGTGGGCGGGCATCGGGAGGCCACTATGGCACGGGGCAAGCACTATGGGCAGTCTATCTGAAGTGTACCTGGCGTATAAGGCGACCCCCCACTTGGAGGCATATTTTTCAGGGCCAAAAAATCGTCTTATACGCCGGCAAATACGGTAGCTGTGTAGTTTTAGCAAGTCACTTAACTTCCCAAATTCCTCACTTATCAAAGGATCAGGGCAGAGTACATAATTAGTTCCTTCAGATCCAATATCCCTAAATACAGATAATTTTTCTCTGTTGCATTTTTTTAAAAGTTCCCTTCTAGTTACAACAAATATAAATGTTTACTGTGTGAAAACCAGGAAAATAATCACCCATACTCCCACCACTCAGATAACCATAGTTAACCTTGTAATGAGTAAGAGAAAGAGAAGCAAAGACAAAAATATGGATGGAATGTCTTTTTGTTATTTCCTTGCTTTCCAGTATCAAAACATGAAGAGACTATAAATCAAAATTGACCTTCATGTCACGAGTTTCTCCAAAGAGAATATACACAATTTCTTTTCATTTTCCTTTCATAGCTTTAACATAAGAACTTTAATATGCACAAAGTATCTTAGATAAGTTAACTTACTTTGGGTAAAAATAATTTCCTTTTCTCCAAATTGCTAGCCAGCTGACATGACAACAGCTATTGGATAACCTGTCCTTTCCCTGCTGGCTACTGTTATCATGTGTGGTTCAAAATCTATATACAGTGTTTCAATGTTCTTCTACCTTTCTCTCTATCAGCTCTCTGGTTTGGGCTGTTTCTCCTTTCTCACTGATCTATCTTACCGTTTTGGTACAACTGCTTCCATCACTAAGTTTTACGCTGTACCCAGTCTGCTCTTCACTGCTTCAATTACGTTTGAGTTTGGGTAACGTGTTACATCTGAAAGCAACATTTCCTGATCATCACGTTGTTTTGAAGCATCCCTGACTTAATGTGATTATCTCTGTGGAAGCACTTTTCAAACTCCGAATCACAGTACAAGAATGAGCGGGAATTGTGAACTCGGGCAGGGAGAGCAGCCAGCATTCCTGTCTGAGGTCTTATCCCTGCACCTCTGAGTGCCATACAGGTTCCTCCATTCCCCGCTGTGGCTTAGGTCCAAATTATTTTAAAAAGTCCTGAGGGTGTGAGCATAGCAGGACTATCACCTCCTTTGGCTGTTGGCATTAAATGTCTTCTTGGCTCTAGACTAGGCTGTGTATTGGAGCTGCTCATGGGCTTCTAGTACCTCTTGATTTTTAAAAACCCACTTTCCCAGCTTAAAAAATAAATGGTTTCTATGTTGCTAGCCCCTGAGACTAATGCGCATCTGACATACTCCCTTTGTGAGGTGCACATTGCCATCGACCCATTTTACAGCAGCAAAGGGGGACAGAATGAGGAGAGCAGCCAGTTAAGGAAACACAGAAACCAGGGCAACGCCGTGCTTCCCTCCCTGCAGGAGTACTGCAAGTTTAAGAACACTGAGGACAGTGCCTTCCCTAGCGTTTACATAGGACTCAAGGACAAGCTCTCGGGCATCCGCAAGGTCATCACGGACTCCACTGTGCACCTAGTCCAGTTGCTGCACAACTATAAGGAAAAGCTCCAGGAGTTCGCAAAGGACGGTGAGAAACTTCCTGTGGGCTGTGGTGTGTGTCTCTCAGAGTGGTTGGTGGGGAAGGTGAGAGAGAGCGCCAGGGGAGGAGGAGAAATCAGGGGCATGTCTCATTTTCAAAGCCATCCTTTGGCCAGACTGTGTTCCTAATGGACAGGTCTCAATTTCATTTTACAATTGAGACCCAGATAAGGTGGGCTAGTCACCTCATGCCATCGGCTGACATTTCTATGGCTCTCAGATTGCTAACACCTATGCTTTTAAGTGAAATACAGGCCAGTCTGACATCTTTTTCAGGCTATTTTGCTTCATGAGAGAAATGTGGTCCAGTGAGCTTGGTTCTCTGAGACTTGATGAGGCTCCAGCCCCATCTCCCTTCAGGAAACCTGGGGAAGGGTGGCTGGGAAGACCTGCTTCTGAGTTCTCCTGAACACCCGGACAGGTGTGCATTCACAACTCTCTGACTTTCTAGAGGAATATGACATCAGAACGCAAGTGTCAGCTGTGGTCGAGCGCAAGTATCGGACCTCAAAACCTGAGCCCAGCACCAGGCAACAGTTCCTCCAATGTAAGTGTGACCAGCTCTCTTCCTGGTATTGATGTCAGTGCCGTGCTCTGCTGAAGCAGGAATCCTTCTCTCACAGAGGTTTCAGCTTCATGCAATCTTTGGTCTATCTCTAAATGGTACATTTTGAAAAATTTAATTACAATTGTTTTTAACTTTTCACTTTGAAACAATTTCAAACTTAAAAAAAAATTGCAAAAATAGGACAAAGAATTCCCTTGTACTTTTTATCTGGCTTTTCCAAATGTTAACACTGTGCATAACTTCAGTACATTGATCAAAACCAGGGAATAAACATTGTGGCTACAGTGATACTAACTGTTCTATAAAATGTATTCCTGTCTCACCAAGTGTTCTAACCAATGTCCTTTTTTTAAACCTAAAGTCCAATCCAGGATCACAGGTGTTTGTTTCCATGCCTCCTTAGACTCCCCCAAACTGGGTCTAGTCCCTCAGTCCTTCTTTGTCTTTCGCGACCTTGGCACTTTTGTACAGCCTTGTAGATACCAAATGGTTCCCCATGAAGTCTGGCTTGGCCAGGATTGCATAACACATTGTCCTGTCATGATGTGGTATTGACCTGCTCTGTTAGCATTATTACAACACTGCACTGCCAATCGACACTTCATGATGGTTAACAAGCCCATGAGGTTTCATCTCCTAGTAGAGGAAGGACTGCATCTGCATGTGAAGGCTCATTTTGGTGACATGGCTAATTCATCTTTTTGGAATACGCCATTGAACTCTGCTTCTTATTATTTTTGGGGATGACCCCTGGCTGACCAACTCCTGGGCCCCTTTTTCTCCAGTTATCACATGCAGCTTCAGCTTCTGATGCCTGCCTCCTACTCCTGCCACAGCTCTGACTTTTCCCAGGATCTCTTGGTTTCCACACCGTTTCTATGGTTTATTCTTGCCTTCTCCTGGCAGAAGAACATCTGTATTTTACAAACAGATATGATTAATACAGGAAGCCAAATACCCTTCATTCTTGACATTAAAACAAAAATGACACGTATCCTATTATAATCTATTTTCTTTTGCATGACAAATATATTTTTGTACACCCAATATTAACTATTTCTATGTGAGTTATGTGAGTCACAATTTCTATGTGTTGTTATGAACCTTTAACCTTTGTAGACTCCGATGTTTCACTTTTCAAAGTTCTGGGGCTCAAATTGCCACCTTGACCAGTTGGAGCCACTTGTACGCTGGCCTTTCTCTTTTACACATTGGCATTCTGCCTTTGGCATCCTTAGAAGTATCATTGCTTTTAGGGCTATTCCAGACCCATTCTGGCTTTCTTGTCCCAAAACATAGAATCACCTACCCTCCAGGGAGTCCTCCATCCCCTTAAATGAGAGGAACATCTTTGTTCAATATCTGGTTGCCAAGGATTGCCCACGGAGTTGGTGGTGGGTGAGAGCGATACTGCAGATACTGTTGGGGCCACTTTTAGTAACAGCTGCAGACTATATGCCTTTGATGCTCCTCAGTTTACACTCATTTTTGCCTGTAATTTCCTGCACTGCTGTGTCCTTTATTCCAGGATGTAGTCTCATTGGCTACTAAGAACCCCTCTTACCAAAGGAATTGGGAAAGCTCCGAGTTAAACTGAGAACTTTTTAAGTTAATGGATTTTAAAATAGCCTTTAATATGTGCATTCATTTGGCAAGTACATACTGCGCATCTTCTCTGAGCTAGAATCCCAGGAGAGAGTCCCACATAAAATGTGCCTCTTACAGATAAGAAGGAGAACGAGCATGAAACAAAAAAAATTATTACACATCGTGATGAGTACCATGAAGTTTCAAAAAGCCAGAGTGCTCAGTGATGGGAGTGATTCGGATCAGGGGGTCACAGGGAGCCTCTTTAAGGACAGGAATCTCAGCCGCAACCTGAAAGGATCAGTAGGAGTCCCCGGACCCGGCTGGGGCGGCAATGACACCATGGAAGGAACGGCCTGTGCTAACGTCCTTAAGGGGTGCAGTATTAGGTGGGCCTGAGATCAGTGGAGAGGGCAGTTGACAAGGATAGAGACACAGTCAAGGACCCATCATGCAGGGCCAGGCAGGTCAGGGCGAGGGGCCACTGCTTCATCCTAAGCCAGTGACGGCGAACCTATGACACGCCTGTCAGAGGTGACACGCAAGCTCATTTTTTTGGTTGATATTTCTCTGTTAAATGGCATTTAGATATATAAAATAAATATCAAAAATGTAAATCTTTGTTTTGCTACGGTTTCAAATCTCAAAAAATTTCTCTATGTGACACGGCACCAGAGTTAACTTAGGGTTTTTCAAAATGCTGACACGCCGAGCTCAAAAGGTTCGCCATCACTGTCCTAAGAACAAGGGGCACCACCCAAGGGCTATAAGCTGGGGGACATGATTCACTTTGACCTACATCCTCAAACAAACACTGTGGCTCCATCCTGGGGAAGATATGAGAGGCGGGGTCATGGGAGATCAATATGACCAGCAAGGAGCCTATAGTCCTAGTGTGGGCGAGATCTGTGGGAGGGTGTGTGTGAAGCAGTGCCCTGGAGAGAAGTGGGTGGCATCCAAAGGGCTTGCTAATGCCTGTGTGTGTGAGGAGGGCCAAAGTGGGTGTGAGGATGAGAGCAAAAGAAATGTTGCAAATAACTTTAGTGAGATTTGAGCAACTGGGTGCATGGAGGTGCTATCATTTTCTGGGACTGGGAAGAGATGTATGGGGATTGTTTGAGAGTTCACCAGGCTAAATATTGGTCAGATATTAACTCCCCCCACACACAAATAATGGATAAAATGTGCCAACACTCGGTAGAATTGTGCCTGGTTTTCAGCACATATTTGTTGAAAGAATTAATAAGTGAATTTATGGATTTTATTTCTTGATTCAATTCAGCAAATAATAAAGGAAATGCCAAGCAATTCGAGCTTCAGAAAGAAAGGAAGTGGAGTGACTTATTGAAAAGGATCTGGGACCACTTCCAACATGTGTGTGCATAAGTTTCTCAAACAAGCAGTTCTCTGAGACACCAGCTGGGTGACCTATAATTTAATTCAATTCTGACACTATCTACCCGGAGATGGTGTCAGATCCCACCTGAGGGCTAAGGGCTCAGTCCCATGAAATTGCTCCTACCCCACTTCAGATGCTGTTCACAAATAATAGGTTACCCGCAACTTCTATACAATTTGGCTACAAATTGTAGGTTCCCATGACCTCTCCTTGGTTGGATTAATTTGCTGTAGCAGCTCACAGATTTGTTTATTATAGGACATGATAGTGGACATAGGTGTGCAGCCAGGTGAAGAGCTACAGATGGTGAGGTCTGGGAGCGTCCGGAACTCAGGAGCTTCTGTCCCATGGAGTTGGGGTGCGTCACCTTCCAGGGTGGATATGTTCACTCACATGGAAGCTCTTCGCCTACTAATGGGATTTTTAAATGGAGCTTCCTCATGTAGGCACGATCAAGTCACCCCATTTCCTGCCCCGCTCCCTTCTTTGGAGAAGTGGGGGCGGTACTGAAAATTCCAACCTTCTAATCATGGCTTGGTCTCTGCCCCATCCAGGAGCCATCCAGAGGCCCACCCCGGTCACCTCATTAGAACAAAAGTCGGTCCTATCACTCAGGAAACTACAAGGGTTTCAGGAGCCCTGTGCCGGCAAGGGGTGGGGGCAGGGACCAAGCATGTACTTCTTATTATAAATCACAATATCACATTGTATTCCATTTTCTGGTTTGCTAACCACAGGGCAGCAACTTTCTTCCAGGGTTCAGAGCAGCCTGGGTAAGCAGAACAGAGAGATGGGTGTATTCTCATACTCCGGAGGATGGTCAGGTTTGAGGTGTTCTATTGGCTTTCTGACCTACTCTCCCTGACCTCCTTATCTCCTCAGATGCCTGTGATATTGCGTTTGACCCTGACACGGCACACAGGTATCTCCGGCTGCAGGAGGACAACCGCAAAGTCACCAACACTACACCTTGGGAGCATCCATACCCGGACCTCCCCAGCAGGTTCCTGCACTGGCGGCAGGTGCTGTCCCAGCAGAGCCTGTACCTGCACAGGTACTACTTCGAGATAGAGATCTCTGGGGCAGGAACCTACGTCGGCCTGACCTGCAAAGGCATCGACCGGAAAGGGGAGGAGCGCAACAGCTGTATTTCAGGAAACAACTTCTCCTGGAGCCTGCACTGGAACGGGAAGGAGTTCTCGGCCTGGCACAGCGACACGGAGACCCCGCTCAAAGCCGGCCCTTTCCGGAGGCTGGGCATCTACATCAACTTCCCGGGAGGGATGCTCTCCTTCTATGGTGTGGAGCCCGATGCCATGACTCTGGTTCACAGGTTTGACTGCAAGTTTTCGGAGCCAGTCTACCCAGCCTTCTGGCTTTCCAAGAAGGAAGACACCATCCGCATTGTGGATCTGGGAGAGGAGCCTGAGAAGCCAGCACAGGCCTCAGTGGAGGCTGCTCCTTAGACACTGGATCCACATTCCAAACTGTTTGCTAACCGCAGGGCAGCAGCTTGCCCTCTGGGGGCAGAAATCTCTGCCAGGGGTAGCTGGCTTGAGAAACATGTGGGTCTGTGAATGAGGACAAGAGTCGCTGGCTTCTCCCTTCTGCTCTATGCTGTGCTGGTCTTCGAGTTTGTAGTCATATTCAGGTGAAAGTCCTTTTTGAGTGATACTCGAGTCTCCAATCTTTGAGCGACATCCTCCTGTCTGCTCAGGTGAACGGCACATTGTACCTATAACTGGTAACCAGGAATCTTCAGGGAGATAAAAAAAAAAAAAAATCACAGAATAATTGCAATAAATTGCTAACTTTATCACGCATTTCCTGGGTCCCAGACACTGTTTTGAGTGCTTCTTGTGCATCAACCCAGGGGCTCTCATATAATCCCATGGGTGGATGCTCATATCAGCCCCAATTTGAAGATGGGAAAACTATGGTCCAGGGGGGATAGTTAACTTGCTCAAGGTCACTGCGGTCACATGGTGAGTAGGTGACAGAGCTGGGGTTCAGACTTGAAGGGGTGGCATTAAACTTTTAACCACTATACCATGCTGCCTTCCTCACTAGATCATGGGTGTTGTGTATAAGGGAATAAACTACATGATGACCTGTTTACATGGCAAGAGAGCATCCTAAACCCTCCTCTCAGAGTTTGCAAATCTCTTTGCAGTCCCCATCTCTGACGGGACTCTAGCTGTGCTGTAGCAGACAGCTCACTCGTGCGTTTTGGGGGCAGCAAGGGTGATAAGAAGTGTGTTAGTGTATCCAAGTCTAAGACCCCATGACTTCTGGGCAAGGGTCTCATTCCTCTCTTCTGAAGTCACCTGGAGTATGTTGACTTGTGATTTCTCTTTCAAAGGACAGTTCTTCACAGATTTAAGGGTGGCTCTCACAACACATCCTCCCAGGAAATTCTTCACACTGTATTCCTCACTTTTCTTGTTTTTACATTTTATTTCCCATTTTCCTTCATGGTTTCCAGGTCTTTCACTCCCCTAGCCATTTCACCCTCCTTCCCACAGATGTGGAAATCCATAAGATTTATGGCGAACATTCACATTTTTTTATTTAGGCAAATGACAAACTATTTTTAAATGAGTTTCTGAGAATATAACTGAAAGTCCCTGTAGAAAATGTAACTTCTGGTTCTGTGTCAAAGCAAACATGTTCACCCAGCTGCTGATCCTCTGGGGAAAAGGTAGGTGAGAAAAGAAAACAAAAATGTGATATTGTGATTTATAATAAGAAATACGTACTTGGTCTCTGCCTCCCCCCCACCCCCCACTGCCCTTGTTCCTGGCACAGAGCTCCTGAAACCCTTGTAATTTCCTAAATGATAAGAGCACTAAGAGCATCCCTTGTTCTATATGTCTTGCCTTTGAGCAGTCTGATGCTCCTATCTGAAGACTACATTATTACAGCATCACTTGACTTGTTTCCAGAGACCCTGTATTATCTGTATCTGAGAATATATATGGTGTAGGATTTGGCATCTTTACTGAATTCTTTAAAATTGAATTCTATTGAATTACTTTTTTACTTGAATTTTAAATTTCATTACGTTATTGCTGCTTGCTGAGATCGTTTTGATTAATGACTCTATTTCCAATATATTAGCTCTCCGTCCTAGCCTAAAGTCACCTGTACAATTGTTGCTGTACTTTTCTTCTTAAGTCTTGATCTTGTTGATACCTACATTGTTTAGGGTAGGGCCAAATACAGAATCCTGCAGCACGCAGTCAACACTCTTTGGGTTTAATTACTCAGTAAGTTATGCATCGATAGAACTTCTGCCCCTTTATCCGCTGGACCCAATGAAGACCCCTTTTCAGTGGCAGAGATCAAGCGAAGCATTCCTTGCTGCATCTCTATGTCTGCAGTCCTTGCTGCTCCTGTCTAGCTATGCTTTCAAAAGAGAAAATGAGATCCGCTTGGCCTGCTTTAATTTTATTGAGCCCCTGTGGGCTGATGGTGCTTGTCACTTCTCTAACTGCTCAGAAAATATTTAATAAACCATTTAAGAATTCTGTTGTGGGCTAACATCATTTACTAGTCTGTTGTTTCCAGAATTTAACTTATTTTTCTTTTTAAAAATCAAAACAATTTTCCTGTTCCCAAGTCTCCTTAATTTCTCAAAGAATAAAGCCTAGTGTTTAGTCACATTGACAAGATGTGTCTGTCATGAGTTATAAACTGTTTAGACCAGAATACTTGGCTCAGATGAAAGGAACCCTTTGGGTGTCTCCTTACCTGTTGTGAACTTTGTTCCCTCTCAGCTCCTTTCATCTGTTCTCAGTTCTAAGACTTTTCTTCTTGATATAAAAGATCAAAGCAAAATTGAGAGTTGGGGATATTTGCTTTCTTTCTGTCATTGCCTCAACTGATAAGGCTTTTTTTTATTCTTTTTCTTGGCTCCCAAACTGAAAATTGCCTAAAACACAGAAATAACTTTTTTGAAAGAAAATAAAGGCCTATTTTATATTCTCTGTCATTTCCCCAACTGTGTGTGTTATTCTTCTGTATTTACCCACCTTTATTTCCTCTCATTATGTAGACTCATTCTGGAAAGAAAAACAAACAAAAACTGAACTCATCAAGAGCTCCTTTTGGTGCCAGATTATTTGGTTCCATCACCAGATCACTTGTGACTGGAAAGTTGGAATGTGATTTTAGCCACTACATAAATGTAGTCTATGTCAACTCTTTTTTTTAAATTATGTTTTTATTTTTAATTACAGTTGCCATACAATATTATATTAGTTTCAGGTGCACAACCCAGTGATTAGACATTACATAACTTACAAAGTGATCATCCCAATAAATGTATTTCCCATCTGACATAATACATAGTTATTACAATATTATTGGCTATATTCCCTATGCTGTACTTTACATCCCATGACTATTCTGTAACTATCAATTTGTACTTCTTAATCCCTTCACTTTTTTCACCCATCTCCAAAACTCCCACCCATCTGGCAACTATCAAAATGTTCTCTGGCCCTAACCGGTTTGGCTCAGTGGATAGAGTGTTGGCCTGCGGACTAAAAGGTCCCAGATTCGATTCCAGTCAAGGGCATGTACTTTGGTTGTGGGCACATCCCCAGTAGGGGGTGTGCAGGAGGCAGCTGATCAATGTTTCTCATCAATGTTTCTAACTCTCTATCCCTCTCCCTTTCTCTCTGTAAAAAATCAATAAAATATATTTTTTTAAAATGTTCTCTGTATCTATGAGTCTGTTTCTGTTCTGCTTGTTTGTTAATTTTGTTTTTTAGATTCCACATATAAGTGAAATCATATATATATATATATATATATATATTCTTTTTTATAAGTTTAGTAATGTTGCTTTTTAAAAAATATATATGTTTATTGATTTCAGAGAGGAAGGAAGAGGGAGAGAGAAATAGAAACATCAATGATGAGAAAGAATCATTCATCGGCTGCCTCATGCAAGCCCCTGACTTGGGATCAAGCCCACAGCCCAGGTATTTGCTGTTGACCAGAATCGAAACTGGGGCCTTTCAGTTTGCAGACCAATGCTCTATCCACTGAACCAAACCGGCTGGGGGTATATATATATATATATATATATATATATATATATATATATATATATTCTTCTTAATCCATTCATCTATTGATGGACACTAGGTTTCTTTCATATCTTGACTATTGTAAATAATGCAGTATACATATGATGTATGTGTCTTCTAGATTTAGTGTTTTGAGTTTCATTGGATAAGTACCCAGAAGTGGATTTGCTGGGTCATCCTTTGTCTCTTCTTATAGTCTTTGCTTTAAAGTCTATTTTGTCTAGTGTAAGTATTGCTACCCCAACTTTTTTTTCATGTTTCCATTTTTCTGAAATATATTTTACTATCCCTTTTTTCAGTCTGTCTCTTGTACACAGCATATGTAAGGATCTTGTTTTGTTATCTATTCAGCCACCATATGTCTTTTGATTGGAGTATTTAATCATTTGCATTTAAAGTAATTGCTGATAGATATGTATTACCATTTTATTATTCACATATTTTTTTATATATTTTTCTTCTCCTTAAATAAATCCCTTTAACATTTCTTAAATTACTGGTTTGGTGGTGATGAAATCTTTTAACTTTTTCTTACCTGGGAAGCTTTTTATCAGTCCTTTGATTCTAAATAATAGCTTTTTCTTTTTTGGATAGAGTAATCTTGGATGTAGGTCTTTGTTTTTCACCACTTTGAATATTTTTTGGCAATCCCTTCTGGCCTGAAATGTTTCTGTTGAAAAATAGTCTTATGGGGAGCTCCCTTGTAGGTAACTAACTACCTATCTTTCTCTTGCTGCTTTTAAGATTTTCTCTTTGTCTTTAACCTTTTGTATTTTAATTATGATGTGTCTTGGTGTGGGCCTGGTTGGATTCATCTCATTTGCAACTCTTTGTGTTTCCTGGACTTGAAGTTGATTTTCTTCACCAGGTTAGGGAATTTTTCCACCATTTTTTTTTCAAGTAGGTTTTTAATTCCTTCTTCTCTCTCTTCTCCTTCTAGCACCCCCAGGATGCAAATATTGGTATACTTGAAGTTGTCTCAGAGGCTCCTTAAATATCCTCACTTTTTGGATTATTTTTTTTTTCTTTTTGTTGCTCTGATTGAGTGTTTTCTGCTTCCTTTCTTGCAAATCACTGATTTGATTATGTGATTCATCTACTCTACTGTTGATTCCCCGTAATGTATTCATTTCAGTTAGTGTAGTCTTCATTTCTGACTAGTTCTTCTTTATGTTTTCTATCTGCATCTTTATTTTTTCTATCTTTTTGTTGAAGTTCTTCTACTCTTCCCTTAAGTTAATTGAGCATTGTCATAACCAGTGTTTTGAACTATACAAAAGGAAGATTGTTCTATTTTGTTTAGTTCTTTTTCTGGATATTTTTTCCATTGGTTTTTATTTATTTTTATTGTTTGATTAATCCTCACCTGAGGATATTTTTCCATTGATTTTTAGAGAGAGTGGAAGGGAAGGGAAGAGACACAGAGAGAGAAACATTGATGTGAGAGAGACACATGGAATGGTTGCCTCCAACATGTGCCATGACCTGGGTTCAAGCCTGCAACCGAGGTATGTGCCCTTGATCAGATTCAAAACTAGGACCCTTCGATGGGCCGATGCTCTATCCATGAGCAAACCAGTTAATGCTCCATTGATTTTTTAAGAGTGGAAGGGAGGGAGGGAGGTGGAGAGGGAGAGAGAGGGAAACATTGATGTAAGAGAGACACATCAATTGGTTGCCTCTCATGTGTGCTCCAACTGGAGCCAGGGATCAAACCTGCAACGTAGGTATACACCCTTGATTGGGAATCAAACCCATGACCCTTTGGTGAATAGGCTGACACTCTAACAACTGAGCCACACAAGCCAGGGCTAGTCTGTTCTTTCATTTGGGACATGTTTCTTTGTCTTCTCATTTTGGCTGCCTCCCTGTGTTTTTTTCTTTATATTAGGTAGATCTGCTAGGTCTCCCAGACTTAATAGCGAATGGCCTTATGTCGTAGGTGTTCTGTAGGTCCCACTGGCATAGCCCCCTCAGTCACCTGAGCTGGGTGCTTCAGGTGTGCCCTCCATGTGGGCTATGTGCACCCTCCTGTTGTAGTTGAGTTTTGATTGCTGCTGGCACATTAATAGGAGGTATTTACTTTCAGGCAGATTGGCTGTGAGGACTGGCTGAAACTACTATGGAGGATCTACTGTGCAGAATCATGACACTTCAGTAGGCTCCAATACCCACTAAGTCCTTCCCTTGAGTGTGTTGCTAGTGGAGGTGGTTGGTTAGTGTTTATGTGTGGTCTGAGTTATTGGGTGCACTGGCTCTGGGGCCTCCTGGGAGATGCAGGACAAAGTCAGATGACACCTGTGTCTTGCCTGGGGCCATCCAGCATAAGCTACAAAGCAATCTGTAGATGGCTGCTATTTGTGCTGAGGTTAGAGGTGCCCAGGAGAGACCGAGCTGTGAACCAAGGCTGGCTGATGCTAGTGCCAGGCCTGGGGCCACTTAGCAAGTGATTTGGGGCACTTCAAGGCCAAATGCTGCTTGTTTGAGAGATTTTAGGGAGTCCACAACATGAGCTAAGACTGATGGCTTGCATGGAAAGGCACTGGGTTGTCCTGCATGCAACTTGAGTGGGGTAGGATCTCAGGGAATCACCAGAGTGGGGGGAACAGTGTTTACCAGGTTGATGGAGACTCAGATATGGTGCCCACCTGCCAGCTCTGTGAGAGCTCAGCAAAGGAAGAATGGCCTTTGCCAGTACTTCTGTTTGGGAGAAAGCTGCCCTTCTAGCCCTTGCCCTGAATTCAGTTCTCCCTATATGTCCCTGGCCCCTTTCGAGCTTCTGCCTCAGTGCTGGAGCTCAGAGTGAGTGAATCTGAGTAAATTTGTGCACAGGCCCTTTAAGAGGAACATCTCTGACTCCAGAAGCCCTCTGTGTCACTCAGCCACAATCCCTGTGGTTTTTATAGCCAGAGAAATTATGGAGACTTTTCTACTTGGCACTGGAATCCTGGGCTTGGGAGCCTGGTGTGGGGTTGGAATGTCTTGCTCCTCAAAGGGAACTGTGCAACTGAAACATCCCTCTGGAATTTTAGCAGTCATATGTGGTAGTAGGACCCACCTATCCACATCTCTGTCCCCCTCCTACCAGTCTCCACATGGCTTCTTCTTTATATCCTCAGTTATAAGATTTCTGTTCAGCTATATTTCAGGTGATTCTCAATGATGGTTGTTCTGTAGTTTAGTTGTAATTTTGATGTGGTTGCAGGAGGATGTTAGTATTTCATTTTCATGCTGAACCTTCTTGACTGGACTTTTTGAAATACAAAAGTATATGCCATTTTCTTCTGGATAGCTTATTAATTCTGAGTAAATTCCCACATTTTTCCAAGACCCAGGATAAAATGAAGAGATATGAATACTTGCTCAATCTTAAGGCCCCGATCTCTTCATCTTGATTCAGCATGTTTTTGCAATGACTGTCTTCAAATCAATTTAATTACATCCACTGTGTTAGCTGCTAAGATATAGTAACTTAGAAGATAACTAGCTGTGTCTTTTGATCACAAGAAGTTGATGTTGGCCATTAGACATGATAAAATGCTAATGTCACTAATCATCAAAGAGCTGCAAATTAAATGACAATATATCAGCCCACACCTGCCAGAATGGCTACCATCAATAAATCAACAAACAAGTGCTGGTGAGGCTGTGGAGAAAAGGGAACCCTAGTGCACTGTTGGTGGGAATGCAGACTGGTGCAGTCATTATGGAAAACAGTATGGAATTTCCTCAAAAACTTAAAAATGGAACTGCCTTCTGACCTAGAGATCCCACTTCTGAAAGTATACTCCAAGAATCCAGAAACAGCAATCAGAAATAATATATGCACCCCTATGTTTGCAGCATAATTATTTATAAAAGCCAAGATCTAGAAACAACCCAAGTGCTGATCATTAGATGAGTGGATAAAAAACTGTGGTATATTTACACAATAGAATACTACACACTATAAAAAAAGAAGAAGCTCTTACCCTTTGTGACAGCATGGCTGGACCTGGAGAGTAATATGCTAAGCAAAACAAGCCAGTCAGAGAAAGATGTATCACATGATCTCACTTATATGTGGGCTCTAATAAACAAAGTAAACTGGTGAACAAAATAGAACCAGAGGCATGGATACATGGAATAGACTGACAGATATTAGTGGGGAGTGGGATGGGGGTAATTGGGTAAAAGAAGATGAAGGGAGTAGCCAAAAAAGATATATGCATAGCTTATAGACACAGACAACAGAGTGGTGGAGTCAAGGGGAGGAGTGGCAGGAGCTGGGTGGAGGTGGGCAAATGGGGGAGGGCAGGGAATGAGGGACATTTGTAATACTGTCAACAATATAAAATTGAAAAATATGTTAGAAAAAGACAATAATAAGAAAGTTGGTATAAATTAAAGTGAAAAGTGTTTATATGTGAAGAGCTAAATAGGAATCTACTATTCAAGACAATTATAGATAAAGCAATATATGAAATGAATTCCTGATTTCCACGTCCTTCTAATGTAACATTTTCTCAGGCCATCTTCAGTGACTGAGTTTTGTATTGTATCATTGACTGACCTACTCCTTGATTGCTTCCCATTTCTATATCAACCACACCTATTCCAGGGGCCACCGATCCAGTCCCATTAGCCCTAAATAGAAGATGCAAGAAAAAGTAGTGGGCACATGTACACGTTCTCCTAGCTTCCTCCAATATGAGCACTGACTTCCCCCTCACTACACACCTGTTATGAGACATGGTGGTGAGGCAGGAGCCCTTGCAGGGCATTCACTGTACTAGATGTATCTGATAGCCACATCCAGGCACATACTGTGGCTGGCTCAGGTAGAGTGACTGGCCATCTGAACTTTGCTGGAATATGCTTAGTCTTTATCTCTATTTCTGGTTTGCTCCATAGTCTTGTTGAGAAAATTCCACCATCTCTCTGAAAGGAGGAGACCAAGTACTGGAAAGGAAGAAGAAAAACAGGTCATCTAACAAGGATTGAGGATTGACATAGCAGTGATCAGTCATTTGAGGTTTAAATTTTCACCCTAAGTTAAAGACTTTCATAGAGAGTGACCTTGATGATAACCTGAAAAGAGGTGTGTGTGTGTGTGTGTGTGTGTGTGTGTGTGTGTGTGTGTTTCATATTAAAAAAAAAATCTTTAAAAATCCTACCAAGCTGCTATTGGGTGTTCACAGCCTTTTCAAATTATAATGTACTCTCCAGAAGTTTACATAAAACTCTTGTTATTCTTCTGTTCCATCCATGCCTCTCAGACTCCTCTTGCTTCTTCTTTCTGCTCCTCCTTCAGTTCAGTCAGTTTAAAGATTAATTTTGAAGTTGACCTTTATTTTTCCACAGGATGCTCCAGGCTTTATGCTGTGATGGTAAGGCAGTGGGATTGGCTTTGTGTGCCTGTTGGCTGGCTCTGCCCTGGCACGCTGGTCCTCACTGCTGGAAGGGCCCAGGGAGACCTGTGTGAGGTGGCAGGTGTGATGGGAAATGGGGACTACTTTAGGGGTCCACTCAAGTGTCTGACTCCCGGTCTGTCTTATCCAGCTCCCTCTGGAGGAAGACTAGGATGATTGGTTCTGTGCGATGAGCTCATTTGTCCTATTAGTCAGTAAAATCAATATGGAGTGGAACAATAAGTATGGGGTCTGCTTGTTAGTAAGTTTGCTCACTCTTCAACAACCAGTGTTTCCACTTGGCAATATTCATTTCATTGTTCTCATCCATTCTTCAGTTTAGTTTTCCTTTTACTTTTAATCACATAAATTCTGTGCTTATCTCAGTAGCCATGGCTAGTACTAGCCAGGGCCAGGACCCCAACTCTGTATCCAGTTGGATGAAAGGTTTGCCAGGTGAACATTACTCTTCTTACTTTTTTTTTCTCCATCTTCTCTTCTACCATCCTTTCTTTTTCTCTTTCCTTCCTCATTTATTCTATTTATGCTGTTTTTGACCTGCTCCTCAAACTGGCTACTGTAACTTTGGGGTTTCCTGGGCCCTATCTCAGAGAAGTAAACTTCCAGCTTCACCCCAGACTGCCAAGTCCTATGAAATGTATTATTTGTCACTCTAGTTTTCATCATTGAACTTCAGCTTAGGCATTCTACTGGTGGTATTTAGCTGTCTCAACTATTCCAGGCCTCAGCTTACCCATATATAAAATGGGAGCATTGGTGTCCCCACATGTCTCCTAGAATCATCCAGATCTAAAAGCTGGCCCTTTGTTAAAATTTTTTTAAATAAATTTTATTTAATTTATTGGTATGACATTGGTTAATAAAATTATACAGGTTTCAGGTGTATAATTCTATAAAACATCATCTGTATATTGCACTGTGTGTTCACTACTTCAAGTCAAGTCTTCTTTTGTCACCATTTATCCTTCATTTACCCTCTTCTACCTCCTGCACTCCACCCCTTTTCTTCTGGCAATCACCATACTGCTGTCAATATCAAAAATATGGAAGGCTTCCAGAATTTGCATGTCATCCTTGCACAGGGGCCATGCCAATCTTCTCTGCATCATTCCCATTTTAGCACCTGTGCTGCCGAAATGAGCACAAACCTGGCCCTTTTCATAGTCACTTTTGTAGCCTTAACCAACACATCCTGTAATAAACATAGAGCCAGAACCTATAAGAAGCCATGAAAGCTACTGTGACATGAATTTTAGGGCCTGGATAAAAATAACTAAACAACTGCCACACAGAAGCCCTCACCGTCTCTGATAACGCCTCAAATACAAATAATAATGTATGATAGCGTATTGAGCTGGTCAGACACATCAGAGGTTCTGGGTCCTCTTCCTCTCTTCAGACCTACTTCTGTCTGACATGTGCCTGGGCTGAAGTTTTGCTGAGGTCCTAAGGTATCTTCCAAAAAGCTTAGAATTTTTTTAAAAGATTAACGAGAAGAAAGGACTGTAACATTGGGAGTACCATTTTTTAGATACCATTTCCCATCTCTTTTCTCATTTAATCTTTGTAGCCCTGTGAGATAGATAATATTTTCTCTATTTCATGGAAAAAAAGTGAGAAACTGGTTGCTCAGACAGGTTAAGTAACTCAGTCAAAGACACTGAATAATACCTTTTGAAAGAGTTAAACATTATGTTTATGTCTAAAGCGAACTCATATTTACAGGTATTGAGACATAGACATAGCTTATATCAGTGGTTCTCAACGTGTGGTTTCCTCTGCAGCAGAGCACCCGCTTAGAAGTTATTAGCGATGCCAGCTCTGGGCTTCAGCTTATGTGTACTGACTCAGAAGCTCCAGGGGGCCCAGCACTGCCTTCATAAAGCCTGCAGGGAAGCTGATGCACATTTAGGTTTGAGAGCCACTGGTTACTCTGTTCTCTTCATTCTGGTCTGCTCTCCAGCCACCAATAGCAAGTGCCCACAAGTTTTAGTACAAACAGGAAGAAGTCTTGGCCGCCCCAAGGATACACTGTCTTCTTGGGGATTCAGCGGTTTTAGCGAGGCTGAGAACTTTTCTGTGCTCTCTTGGTTCTCCCCATTCTGGAGAGAAAACATTTCTAGCCGGTGCCCTTATTTCCTATCTGTTTCTTTCACAGCCAAAGGGCAAATTGGCGACCTGGAAACCCAATGATTTCTCATGGACAGAGACTTTACCATTTAACTTGGTCATCAAGTGTAACATCACATGATGGGAAAGTGATGGTTCAAACATGACAGTTTTCCCATTTTCCCTCATGATAACAATACAGTAGAGCCCCTTATCCATGGTGCTGCTTTTTGTTCTTGTTAATCCTCACCCCAGGATATTTTTTCCATTGATTTTTAGAGACAGTGGAAGCGACGGGGCAAGACAGAGAGAGAAACATCAATTGGTTGCCTCCTGCATGCGCCACAATCAGGGCTGGGGATCCAGCCGGCAACCGAGTTAGGTGCCCTTGACCAGAATCGAACCCCAGACCCTTCAGTCCTCAGGTCAACCCTCTAACCACTGAGCCAAATCAGCTAGGGCCATGGTGCTGCTTTTCAAAGTTACCTGGAGTCAGCTATTGTCCAAAAATATTAAGTGGAAAATTTCAGAAATGAATAATTCATAATTTATATACTTGGCATCAATTTGAAGAGCGTGATGAAATCTCACACTGTCCTGCTCCTTCCTGCCTGGGATGGAATCGCCCTTTTGTCCCGCGTCTCCACGCTGGATACACCACCTGCCTGTAGTGACCTAGCAGCCACCTTGGTGATCTGAATTTTGGAGAGAGAGACCACAGACACGTACATTTTTTACAGTATATTGTTATAATTGGTCTCTTTTATCATTAGTTGTTGTTAATCTCTCACTGTGTCTAATTTATAAATTAAACTTTATCAGAGCTATGTACCTATAAGAAAATACATAGTGGATACATGGTTCAGTACTACCCAAGGTTTTAGGCATCCACTGCGGGTCTTGGAACAAATCTTCCAGAGATGGGGGTGGGGGCGAACTACTAGTAGTTTTCTTGTATTGTTCATCTCACATTATAAAGTGCCTTTTATATATGTCCATTCATTTGACCTTGACACCAGCCTGTGAGCTAGGTTGAACTATAATTTCCATTTTAGAAAAGGGAAGCAGGCAGGGGGCAGAAAGTGAGTGATCCAGGGGTATGTAATTGCTCAGAAGCACAGCCTGGCTTCATTCCACACTCCCCTCCTCTGGGACCTGAGCCCTTTCCTGACTTCCCGCTGGCTGACTCGAGGCAGGCAGCTTTGGTGAGAACCAGAAAAGCCTCAGGTGCAGTGTTAGGCAGGCACAGAGCCAGGCAGGAAGCAGCAGCTGGACCTGCCGGATTCTCTAAACCACATGGCAGGATGGGAAAGTGTAGATTTGGGGCGGGATGGCAGGAGGGCTTAGTCAGAATCATAAACAATGAATATACCAGTAGAGGGCAGAGAGGAAAGCTAGGGGACTGGTCTTCAGGGTGCTGGTAGCCTGGATATCTGAGAAATACCGATTTCTCAGCCCAAAGCCTTCCTTGGAGAAATGTTTCCTGCCCTGGGTCTCACTCTGGCTGAGACCTGTTTGCCTGCTCACCTCTTTGGGTATCACCGAGCCACTTCTCCACCATGAGAAATCATTGAGTTTCCAGGTTACCTATTAGCCCTTTGGCTTATCCCATCTGGTCATCTTGTCCTGCCCTTCACCAAGGCCACTTTTTAAACCCTACCATCAGACCCCAAATGACTCCCGATCCAGGTGAGAAGCTATGTGTGCGTACCCAGGTGTGCACATGTGTGTGTAGGGTAGTGAGTGGAATGGAGAGGCAGCAGAAGTAGCATGATGGCCTACTTTGATGAATGCAATCCTCACATTACATCCTGCAGAGTAGGGAGGATCATGTGTCATTCACAGGAAGGAAACTGGCTTCAGTGAGGCTGGAGGTACTTGTTTAAGGCCGCATCTCTGGGATTCCACCTAGTCTCTCTGACTTCCCTCAAAGGGGGCCACAGTGGGCCTCTGAGCATGGAGTAAAGGCTGTTGGCTTAGTAAAACTGCTTCCTTCATGTGTATCAGCCTCACAGATTAAAATCTTAATTTGGATTTTCAAAAACAAGCTACTTTTAATTTTAGTTTGTAGTTCTTCTGGGGACAATATATACCCAATCCTCTGCTTTGGGGCTCCCGCCTCCTACACCCTCCTTTGTCTGGCCTTTCTGATAGATTAGATACTAATCTGCTCTTGCCTTTCAAATATCTCTTCAGATAGAAGAGGCTGAGCTACTAGCACTGTCCTTCCCAGCTTGATCCTTGTCCCACACCCGACCCTTGTATGGACTGCCATTGCACACCACCGCTGGCAATGATGTCCAATGCCTATCTTTAGCTGCCTGGCCTCTACACTGGAAGTGCTTATGTCATTGCAAATCTTCTCTTTAATCTGGAGTAATAACCATAAAAACAACAACAGTAGCAGTGACACTGGTCTCACACATTTGCTTTAATCCCAGAAGGTAGCTATAATTTTTATTACCTGCCTTCCTCTCTGCCATCTTCATCCAGGCAGCTTCCTCAAGACCATGTAGTTCCGAAGTCCCAGAACCAGTGTTTGAACCTCGTCTTGTCTGAAGCAGAATGGCCTCAGTGTGCTTTCAAGTCTCTTCTCTGGGCTGCCAACATTTACAAGGGCATTTTGGCTGCAGGGACAAGCTGGGTAGCTATGTTAGGCAATAGTCTAGTACAGTAATTTTTCCCAACTTAGCAGCAGTATGTCTTTATTAATTATTTTGAAAAATGTCTAACGGCCATGTGCACCCTTATGTCGTCACTCCTGAATGGATCATAAGCCAGAGTTAAAAGATAAAGATCTCATGAAATAAGTAAGCTATTTTCATGTCAGTTTTTATTTTAAAAGCACACACTCGCATTATTTCTTTACATGTATCTCAATGTATGAACATACACACATATGAACATCCTAGTGAACATTGATTGCCCGGCTGCCAGAAGAGTGATCCCAATGATAATAATGATGACGGTGACAAGGGTACAATAATTAGCATTTATTGGGGGCTAATTATGTACTAGACAATCTCCTAAGTGCTTTGTGTATGGTAGCTCATTTAATCCTCACAAGGACTTTACTAGTATGAAGTAGGAACTATTGTCTCAATTTCCCAGTTGAGGAAACTGAAGCGGAGAGGATGAAGCAATGTACCTGTGTTCACAGAACTAGTAAGCAGGTGAGCTGGGATCCAAACCCAAGAGTCTGGCCCAGACTCCACACTTTTCCCTCCTAAACTGCCTCCTAGACACATGGGTGGACATGTGATTGAGGTTGGAAGTCCCCAAGTACACTCTTTGTCCCAGTGAAAATTTTTCCGCTAAGGAGTGCTTCCCTAAAGAGGTTTCTGGTCAGCATTCTCAAGCAGCTAAATAACTTAAATTTATATTAAACACTTTTATTTTTACTTATATGATGAGTTAAGAAAATGAGTGTAAATATATTCACAATCATTGGGATAGCCACCTTATAATCAAACAGCTATAACCATAAGAAGTTACATCTAATTTTATATTCACAAATATTTAAAAGTCATTAAATAACAATACCAATTGAAGCTCAACACCAGGCTACACAATATTTTCTCCCTTTAAAAATGGTCCATATATTATTTAAATTTGACTAACACTATTCTCGTTCTAGAAATGAGATGACCAGCTCTTTCAGAATATACAGCAACTGCCTCCACAAAAGCAGCGCCAGGTTTAGGAGATTTACGGTAAAACCACCTTTCCTAGGACTTCTACTGGCAGTTTCTGGGAGAGCTAAGCTTCCCATCCATCTCAGAGGTTTGCTCTTCCTCTGGGAGATGTTTGTAATAGAAAAGCTTCATTTGGGATATTTATCAGCTTCTCCTGTCCCTCTGCTGTTTGGTGGGGCTGACCACGGGCAAGGATAAAATGAGCTGGTCATCTCAGGATCATGGACAACATGGAATCAAGGCTCAAGACTGTCCCCTATTTTTGCTGTGAGAAGGGAAATGAATCTGTGCCCGTGTGCCAGAGGTGTGAAACGTGCATCTTGGCTAGGAAGATCTTCTCCACCAAAGAGTGGTTCCTAAGGGTCAGTGAGATAGCTCAGAGGAGGTTTCTAGTGAGCATTCTGGGACAGCTGGATAGCTTATATTTGTTATACTATTTTCAAAATATCCTTCAGACCACACAGGGGAAGGATTTCATCTATACCAGGTCCCGGATCGACCTCAGCAAGCAGGAGGGGGACATCATGAAATTCATGAACCAGATGCTGGATAGGACAATAGAGCAGAAGATGAGGGAGATATTGTGCTGGTTTGGGAGCAGCACCCACCGGACTAAGGCAAATTACACACTCTTGCTGCTGCAGATGTGCAACCAGAAGCTACTACTCACTGCTGCCAACGTCATCAGAGTCCTGTTTCAGAGGGAGCAGGATACCATTTTAGGTAAATGAGGCTACGGGTGGAGACCAGAGGGCCCAGAGACCAGGGAGCCAGACTCCTGGAGTTGGTAAAGGAACTACAGTTGTAGATAAACTTAGGTAGATTGGAGTTTTTCTGAAGGCAGAATAGAATCCTTTGCCCTGACACCAGATCCTTTTTCCCAAAGGAGAACTTGCTGAATCTAACTTCCTTCTAGAAAATCGTCAAATGACAAATGTAGGAGAGTGTACCGAACTTTTAACTGTGAAGGCTTTAAAATGGATTTCTTTCCCCTTTGGCCCAGAAATGGCTAGTCTGTGTGTCTATCACTGAAGGCTGATGTGATTCCTGCGTCAATGAGCGAGAGATTGGCCTGGCCTTGGGAGGCATGTGAGGGGGAAGCTATTGAATTGTTTTGCCCTTTACCCTTCACTGTGCAGAAACCAGGCCAACAGGTCAAAACCTAGAGCTTTATTTTTTCACTCGTTCCATTATGTTCCTTGTTTGCACATAAAATCTAGCTTGGAAGTGGAGTTTATCCAAGGCTGGAGACAGAGAAAGGGCTAAGTAAGGCTAGCACAGTTCTTAAATTTAGCTGTATCGGAATCCCCAGTAGGGCTTATAAAATCACACATGGCTGGGCTCCTTCAAACCTCCTGACTCAGCAGGTTGACAAGTTGCACTTCCAACAAGTTCCTAGCTGATGTTGCTGGCTGGGACTTCACTTTGAGAGCCATTGATCTAGTCACTAGATTCTAGTGTGTTGGTGAGAAGATCTTGGAAATGTTTGACCAGCTCAATCAGGGAAGCAAAAAGAACCAAAAAGGGGCAAGAGGTAGATTTCTCAGGGGTCGAGGAGTGAAAGGTCCAGTGTGGGGAAAGCACAGGTTTAGTGAAGATAAGAGCAGGCCGGGGGCGAGCTATCAGGTGAAGGAGTTTCAGAGTTTGAGGTCTGGAAGGATGGGAATTCCTAATGTCCATGAGACCTTACTTGTGGTTATAATTGTAGACTAATGGAATCCAAAAGGCTTTTTAAGCTAGGTGAACTATGGGCAATTAGGTCCCGCGATATGCCACTTGGCTTCTTTGTGTGTTAGGGGAGTGAAAGAATGGTAATCTGAAAGGAAGAAGTGATGGAAAAAAAAAATTAGCCCGGCTCCTGGATTTCACAGATAAGGAAGCCATACTTCAGGGAATCTGAGTGACTTGAACTGGGTCACCCAGCCAAGGGGGTTGAAAACCAGGGCTCCCTTCCTGAGCATCTCCCACTGTGTAGTGCTACCCCTCACCACAGGGGAGGCCAAACTACCGCAGGCCTGGCCTTTACATCCACATGCACTGTTCTGTGGTTTACTCTCAAAGGTTTTCATCACCCTCCACAGCAATAAGCGATATATATTAGGGTCGAGCCCAGTTACAGGATGTGCAGCCTCCTCCTTGTCCTAGAGGAGCTTCTTTCTTAAAAAGTTATTTTTTTTTTTTATTTTGACCAGGATACTTATTCATTCATACCACTGAAGAAAATTAAGCTGGAGCTTCAGAAAAGCAGTCCCTCTTTCAGCTCTTTCCCACAGCCCTCTCATGCTCTCTCCTTGTAAAAGAGCTCTGATACATTTTGCATTGTAGGTAGGCTGGAAAAATCTAAGTAGGGGGCTTCTGTGACTTTTGCATAGAAACTCAGAGGCCCCAAATGAAAACAGACATAACTGGCCGGGCCCATCTTATGTGGATTTAAAAGAAACAAGTAGAAATTAAATAATTTACTGCCTTTTTTCCCCACACACCTGCTTAATGAACAACCTTGTCTTGATCTTTTGTTTTTCAGAACTTGGTCAAGACCCCAGTCTTATGCTTCTATTTCCTGAGAAATACTACAACCCCCAGCTTGATGCTTCAAATGTCTACTGGACAGCCAGAACCAAGAGCACATCCTTCCCTTTGTCCAAAGATTCAGGGGGAAAAAGCTTGCTTAAAAATGTTGGGTGGGAAGCATCTAATACTGGTAAGTTGGCTTGTAGTGAGAAAGCCAATAGATATGAGATTGGGCAGCTCCAATAGAGTTGGAGGGGCTGAGAGGGCAATAGCATCTGGGGATGACAGATTTGGGGAATTAACCTTCATTTTTCACTTATGCTGTGTTGGAATCTCTGGGAAGGGAAGAAGCAAGGATAAAATCAGTTAATATGACCAAAAGTCTCTAGCAAGGTGCCTCAGAGAGATACCTGAGACTAGAGATCAGAAAGGAAACTCCCAAGGGCTTCTTTGGAAGCCTCTCTCTGTCCCAGGCTAAGTCCCTTGTTTAGCCCCTGACCTGTGGCATGGTTGGCACCCCTAGAATTCAACCCACTCTTTTTTTTTTCTTGTTTAAAGTATTACAAATAGTAGTACATATGTCTCCTTCCCCTCCCCCCATTGACCTTCCCTGGGCCTCCCCTCCCCCGCAGCACTCTTTTTGAAAAACGCAATGGCTGTTTTGCAGCACTGGATTCCTTGAACAAGAAATAGAAGCAGTGGGGGATGTGAACCCTGACCTCAAGACCTTTCTAAGTTGGACAGCAAAGCAAAACATATACATGAAACAATGACAGGAAATATAACACATAGATTCTAAACCATTTTTATATAGAAAATTTGAAAAGTAGATAGAATCTATACATATATATATAAAGCCAGTGACTGGAAGGCCATAACGACCTAAACAACCAGGTGCTATGATGCCCACTGTGGCCAGCGAACCAGCCCAATTGGGAGTGGGGCTGGTGGCCAACCTCCCAAGGCCCCTCCCCCTGGCTGCCTTGCCCTCCCACCCAGATTGAGGGTGGGTCAGCCAGGCAACCCTCCATGGCCCTTCTTCGCCCCCTGCCAGCCCTGTCCTGATGGGCCCACCCTACCCCAATTGGCCCACATCCTTCCCCCTGTCTGGCCCTGCCCCTGATTGCCCCCCCCCACCTCAATAGGGGTCAGGGATGGCCAGCCAAACTCCTGCAGCCCCTCCTCCTGCCCAGCCCCACACCAGATCAGCCCCTCCACCCCGGTCAGGGGCAAGGCCAGCCGGACAACCACCCATGGCCCTTCCCTCAAGCTGCTGGCCCCAATGGGCTCCCCCACCCCATTTATGGGTGGGGCTGGCTGGCCCACTGCCCACACCCCCTCCCCATGGCCAGACCCACCCCAGATTAGCCCCCACCACCCCAATTGGCCCAAGGCCCGTCCCTCCAGCCAGCTCTGCCCCCCGATTGGGCCCCCCATACCAATTGGCAGTGGGGCTGGACCGCCAACCTCTCAGGCCTTTTCCCCAGCCACTGACCCTTGATCGGCCTCCCCCACCCCATTTGGGGGTGGGACCCTCCCCCCAGCCAGCCCGGCCCTGATTGGGCCCCGATCTGGGCGGGCTGGCTGGCCAACTTCCCACCATCTCCTCCTCCCAACAGGCCTGGCCCCAATCAGCCCGGCCCTGATTGGGCCCCGATCTGGGACCGGGCTGGCTGGACCCCACCCATGCATGAATTCCTGCACTTAGGCTTCTAGTAGTATAATAACCATTCACATAACTATCACCAAACTTCAACAATGATCAACATCTTACCAATTTATTTCATCCATTTCCTCTTTTAAAACTGTTTAAAATGCTTCCTTAATTTGAAGGAAATTCCAGATGCCATTCCTGAGCAGGGCAGGCTTCAAAACTACAGACATCTCCTTTAGCTGGGAAGGCTGGAGAGTACTTGCATATTTGGTTAGGGAGCTTCTAATTTCATTTTCACAGAAGAAATGGAAAAACTCCAGTAGCCTAAGGGCAGACTCTGATGAGTTCTGGCCTGGAGTTACACAGAGACAAACCATTTTCCTTTCTCTGGCTTGGTTCTAGAGGGACAATGGAAGAGTTCGCTCCAGTGCATTTCCGAGATGAATAGGCTATATTCCAGAAAAGCTCACATGCTCAAGGCAGGCTACACCTCCTCCAATCTGTTGGTTGACCTGGATGTTGTCAGAGACTTGTCTTCTGGAGCTAGCAAATACCGGGACTTTATCCGTCAACTGCCCATCCATATCTCCAAGTATATTCTAAGTATGCTGGGATGTATTGGGGATTTCTCAAGAGTCTTCCCTTTGCCATCCAGTTTATAGGGTCCCAGGTTTATCTCTTTTCCCCCCAGGTATGCTCGATAAAAACACCCTGAACAGATGTGCCGCTGTGAGCCAGCACTGGGCTGCACTGGCAAAGAAAGTCAAGAGGGACTTCTCGATACATTCGTTCATTCACAACCAGATCGCCTTACTGCAGGTACTCCTGTCAGGAGGGGTGGTCTGCAGACTGGCTTCACTTCCTCGTGGAAGCTGGCTCACAGGAGCCTTTCAGTCCACCCAGTAGACCCTTTGAATGGCTTCCTGTTCCATGTTGCTGCTTCACAGTCTTCAACAGTCACTTCCTTTTTGTGTGGACTCCCCATTAATCTATACCATTGTGAGTGCATTGAGCAGGGAGAACAGGTAGAAACCTATCAGGAAGAGAAAGGCAGAGCCTCAGGAAATCATGTGAAGCAGGGAATCACCTCCCCACCCCTGCCCCAATGCGTGACCCCTGGCCCAGAGAGCTGCATTGTGTCTTAGGCCAGTGGTCGGCAAACTCATTAGTCAACAGAGCCAAATATCAACAGTACTTCTTCAAAATAGACTTGCCCAGGCCGAAAACCAACTTCTGCGCATGGGCCACGAAGTTTCAATCGCACTGTACGTGCGCCCGCACATGGTATTTTGTGGAAGAGCCACACTCAAGGGGCCAAAGAGCCGCATGTGGCTCGCGAGCCACAGTTTGCCGACCCCGGGCTTAGGCAATCAGGAAGTCATGTGTATGTTTCTAGGTCAGCCTGACACAGTACACAGATGTCTACAAGGCCACAAAGTCTATTTGTAAGTTAAAATGCAATTTTCTATGGCATTTTTACTTCTGTTTTTTGCCTGAAGCCTAATTCAAATCAAGGATTCTTGGGAGCTAGGATTTTTCCCAGCAGAGACAGATGAGAGAAGAGGAGAAGCAGGCATGGTGAGGCAGATCATCCTCTGGAAAGCTGGGAATGGCTGACCATCTCTTTCTGGTCTTGTTCCAGATCTTTAATATCATTATCCTCCTTAAGCCAGTCTACACACACTATTGCCTTACTGGCCAGGCCCAGGCCTCCCTGAGTCAGAGCTTACCCCTCTTTCAGATCTTGCCAAGCACTAGTTTAACCTTCCTCTCGGAGAGAGGAACCAAGAGTAGCCATTTTCTGTTTTTCCCCCCAGGGGTCCTACACAAAGGGAATAGATCCCACCTATGCCTGCAAGCTTTTCGTCCCAGTTCCTAAAACGACAGATGACATAAAGCGCGTACGTGCGAAAAATCCGAAATGGAAACTGAGAACAAAGGTGGGTTCTGATGGCATCGCGGGCAAATAACTGTGAGAGCCATCTCTTACTGGCCAATGAAGGCTGAAGTCCAGGCTCAGTCCTTACATAGGGTATAGGAAATGGGAAGATATGGAATATAGCATATGGATATAGGATATTGGAAGTGATATTCCCGAAGGAAGACCAGAATTCCATGCTATGTGTCCTTCAGCTTAAGTTACTTCCTTTCTTTAAGCCTTAAATGCCTCATGTATTAAACAAATGGATTGATTTGGTTGTCCTCTAAGGGTTTGTCCTTACTTCAAATCCCATTGCTATGTCCCCAGAACCAAGCCATCTGGTGTAGAACTCAGAGCCAGGAGCAATGTCAGTGATAGTTGGGATTTTCTTCCACACCCATCAGTCCATGCATCTAGAGCAGTGATGGCAAACCTTTTGAGCTCGGTGTGTCAGCATTTTGAAAAACCCTAAGTTAACTCTGGTGCAGTGTCACATATAGAAATTTTTTGAGATTTGCAACCATAGTAAAACAAAGACTTATATTTTTGATATTTATTTTACATATTTAAATGCCATTTAACAAAGAAAAATCAATCAAAAAATGAGTTTGCGTGTCATAGGTTCGCCATCACTGATCTAGAGGCTATAGGAGTCTGTGGCTCTGGAATGAGAACAGGAGGGCCAGTCCAGAATGTCCAGGGTCCAGAATGAATTAAACTTTCTCACCTTTCACATCCAGGTTCATTCTGATTCTAGGATGGAAGGGGATAGTTACTTAACCATACATCTCCCTATCAAATCTTAGGCAATAAAGAGCAGATGGAAGACCCTGAACTCTATGTTCTGCCTATCCAGGCATGGTTCATTCCTAGAACCATTAGATTACTACTTCCTCCTCTTTGCTCGAAGGCCTTCTATTTTGAAACTATTCAATGGGTCCTAAAAGAATATTTAATGAGGGGTGGTCAGACTGTAGCTTCCCATAAGAAAACTGCATTATAAATTATAAATTGAGAAATAGAAGTGTCCAGAGAGACCATCTAGTTCATATGTCTGTAGAGGCCAGACAGGGCCCATGAATGAGGGAGGTGGTGGTGTAAGTAGTAAAGGACAGTAGAACAGTGATGGGTTAAGCAGCGGTTCTCAACTTGTGGGTCGTGACCGCTGCATATCAGATATTTACATTATTCTTCATAACAGTAGCAACATTACAGTTAGAAAGTAGCAACGAAAATAATTTTATGGTTGGGTCACAACATGAGGAACTGTATTTAAAGGGCCAGAGGTTGAGAATTGCTGGATTAGAGGGTTTACTTCCCATCTAAAGGGCCAGTTGCTACTCAGCTAGAGCTAATTATTGCCATGGGAGACTGTGAAGCTCAACCTAGACCACCTGAACTTTTGAGAGAAGTTAGAAACCTGAATTATCATGTGACATTCTTTGCTTTTTTAAATGCTGGCAACTAATTAAAATCATTTTTTAATTTGATTACCTCATTTGACTTGCAATTTTTTAAATCTTTGAGTTGGTCCATTCACTCATTCTATAGATAAAGAAACTGAGGCACCAAGAGTTTCAGGACCCTAACCAGCAGAATAACAGGCAAATACAAGTGAAATGCTGATCTGCTCTTCCCCAGCCTGTTGCTCTGTTGGGCATAATGAAACTAACATGCTTCTTCCTTAGGTGAAAGAGCTATAATTGCCTGACAAAAAAGAACCACCCAGACAGTGTTATATATTTTAGAAATGTATAATTTAGGAAAGAGAGACGATGTGGAGGCCAGATGAGGACATGTGAAGCAGTGAGACAAAACAGTTAAGGGGTCTGCTAGGGAAAGGTGGAGGTTGAGTGCTGCTGAGGATTGCTGATTGCAATGGTTACTGAGCTCAAACAGGCGCCTAGGGCTTTGTACACATTATGTACTTGATATTCACCATAGGCCAGGTATATAGCTTCAGTTTATGGATGTGGAAATGCAGGCCACGTTGCTGGAAAACTTGCCCAAGTTCCCATAGCTGGTCAGTGGCAGAGCTGGAATTTGAACTCAGGTCTTCTTCCTCCCAATGACTCTACCATGTAGATTCTAGATTCTCAAAACTTAATTGATGAGGAAGAGCCAAGGAATTCCAACCCTACTGTGAGAAGCCAGGGAAGCCTCATTTAATTCAAGGCTGCTTGGACTCTGGAGGAAAGGCAGTTGGACAGATTCTTCAGAGGCTTGTAGGTGAATATCACTAGTTGGTTAAGATTAAGAAGGAGAGTAAGCTGAGGAAGGCAGCCGTCCTGAGGAAGAGTCTACAGGCATGACGACACCTAAGGCTTGGAAGGAGACTTAGGAAGAGGTGTCCCTAGGTCTGCCAGATGCAAACATGACGGTTTGGTCTTCTTTGCTTTCATGACAAACTCACTCTGTGTTTTGGTTGCCTAGTCGTGTATTATTTTCTGCTTTTGGATGGGGGAGAGTATGCCTGAGAAGAAGCATGGAACTTTCATCTGTGCCAGAATTCAGCATGCCTGGCAGGAAATAGCTGCTCAGGAAGTATGTGATTAAGGGAGGGAGAGAAAAAAATAGGAAAGAAAGGAGAAGGAGGGAAGAAAAAAAAGGAAGGGAGGGAGGGGGAGGGAGGGAGGGAGGGGGGAGGGAGGGAGGGAGGGGGGAGGGAAAGGGAAAGCAAGCACCTCTGCTGCGATTGGGTATATTGATTTCTCCTCTCTGAGACTCAGATACCTCATCTGTAAAATGTTGAGAACACATTGTAGGGTGAATGATGTACTTTGTGAGGCAGCTGTAAGGAGAAATTAAGGTTGCAGATGGATGAAAACTTTGAAGGGCAAATGAAAATAGAGTGTGTAACAGTAATTTCACACATTGTAGTTTCCATGAATATACTTTGTACTGTCAAGTATATGTAATGTAAATGTGAAACCCTCCTTCCATGAAATGGTTGGTCAAAAGGGACCTATGCCTTTTTCTGTGTGTATACCCTTTGTGAGCTCATTTTTTTTAAAAGTTGGGCATCAGCAATATTGAAAGTTCATGGAATCAAAATGCATATGAAACACAAAGAAATAGGAGAAGAATTAGGACCTTGGATTCAATATTTTCTAATGTACAGATTACCTTGCTGCCTGCTCCTTGGCCCTTCCCCATGACCACATAGCAACAGCCACAGCCTGAAGAGGAAGAATCCATGGGCACTTGTGTCCTTGCCAGGGGAGACTCGCAGTGGTTCTCAACCTTCTTAATGCCGCGACCCTTTAATACAATTCCTCATATTGTGGTGACCCCCAATTTCATTGTTACAAATTGAACATAATTAAAGCATAGTAATTAATCACAAAAACAATATGTAATTTTATATATATATATGTTTTCTGATGGTCTTAGACAACCCCTGTGAAAGGATCGCTCGACCCCCAAAGGGGTCGCGACCCACAGGTTGAGAATCGCTGCTCTAGGGGATACAGGGGTAAAGTTGCCACTGTACTTTGACTCCAAGTGTTCCTTTGTTAGAATGACAACAACTTGTGGACAGCATACCAGAACCAGGAAACCCAGCAGATCCAGATGGAGGAGAGAAATGTCTTCTGTGGGACTTACAACATCCATATTCTCTCTGACACGTAGGTACTAGGGTCTGAATCTAGGTCTTCAGAGATCCTTAAATACTGGCATCTTAAGATTCCCATGACCCTTGTTCACTTGGAAAGGCAATCCTTTCTCATCTCAAGCTCTAAATTAACATGAGAATAGGTGCCTGATGTTTGCACCATTATCAGCAGTGAGTGGGGGATATTTTCCCCTTACACATTTTGGGTATACTGATCAACAAATTTATGCACAATTTATGTGCATAAAATCTTTCTTTTTTGAAATATTTTTATTGTTTTATTCTAATTTCGGAAGTAATATATGCTTACTGTGTGGGGGGGAGTGGGGGGGAGTCCACCAAATGCCAGAAAATGTATAGATAAAAGCAAAGATCTCCTATAATCTTGTCTTCTAGAGAAAATCACCATTAATACTGGTGTCTATTCTAGAAATTTTTTACAAAGCTGGGGGCTTGGCCAGCCTGAAAACCTCCCCCAAAAGGCCCTTGGCCCCTCACCCAGGCTGGCCACGCCCCCCAATGGGGATCCTCACCCCGATGGGGGCATGGCCAGCCTGAAAATAGCCCTCAGCCCCTCACCCAAGTTGCCCATCAGCTCCTTGCCCAGGCTGGCCATGACCCCCAGTGGGGACCCCCACCCCAAAGGGTGCGTGGCCAGCCTGCAAACCACTCCAGCACCTCACCCAGGCCACACCGCCCCTAGTGGGAACCTCCAACCCAATGAGGGTGTGGCTGGCCTCCAAACCACCCCAGGCCCCTCGCCCAGGCCTGCCCTGCCCCCCAAGGGACACCTACCCTGATCCAGGACCCCCTTCAGGATAGACCAGCCAGACCTCACCTGTGCACCAGGTGTCTATCTATACTATCTATACTAATAAAAGGGTAATATGTTAATTAGACTGAAAGACCTTCCAGACAAAGCTAACATGGTGAAGCTGAGGCAGAGGCAGTTAGGGGTGTCCAGGCCAGGAGGGGAGGGCAGTTTGCAGTGATCAGGCTGGGGGGGGGGCAGTTGGGAGCAATCAGACCGGCAGGGGCAGGCAGTTAGGGACGAGCAGGCCAGCAGGGGGGGGGGGGAAGTTAGGGATGAGAAGGCCAGCCGGGGGGCAGTTGGGGGCAAGCAGGCTGGCATGCAGAGTGGTTAAGGGTGATCAGGCAGGCAGACAGGTGAGCAGTTAGGAGCCAGGGGTCCCAGATTGTGAGAGGGATGTCACTATGGGATTGGGCCTAAACCGGCAGTCAGACATCCCCCGAGGGGTCCCAGATTGGAGACGGTGCAGGCCAGGCTGAGGGACACCCCCATGCACAAATTTCGTGCACCGGGCCACTAGTGCTATACATATTTCTGTAACACACTCCAGCAAAATACTGTGGCTATCTTTCCATGTTAAATATGAAAATAGTATTTATGATAACTACATAGTGTGACATCATTTGGATATGCTGTAAGAAGACCCTTTAATAATCAACTTTCTGCCATACTTTAGGCCTAGGATTTCACTCTTCATTCATAAGGTTTTGTGAAGGCCATCTCTATTTTATTTTTGGCTGTGAGTCACACTAACAAATTGCATATTGACCAGTCCTTAAGGGAAAGGCAGAGCAGATAGGAGACAGGCAAAGTTGACTTTTTATGAGTGGTATGGCAATAAACACTCTTTAGAAAAGATGGAGCCTGGTTGAACTCAAGATATGAGAAATGCAATGAGAACAAAATTGCTTCTCATATTTAGAGTGACCATACATCCCTTTTTACTGAAACAATCCCACTTTACTCTGATCCTGGGGTAATTAATAATAGTGTCCCCTTTCAAGGTAAAAAATATTTGGATAATAAATTATTTGGTCATCCTGATCATATTTTATCTATCTACACTAATAAAAGAGAAAAATGGTAATTGGCGTATGATGCTACCCTTTTCATTGGCTAATCAGGGCTATATGCAAATTAACTGCCAACTAAGATTGGCAGTTAACTGCCAACAAGATGGCGGTTAATTTGCATATGTAGGCACAATGCAGGGAGGCTAAAGGGAAAGCAGGAAGAAGCCCCCTGCCACTGACAGTGATCGGAAACCCAGGGCGGAGCCCCAGGGCCGCCTTTGCCCTGCCCCCCAGCCATGATCGGAGAATCAGGCGCCTTTGCCGCCCTGGCCAGTGATAGCAGGAAGTAGGGGTGGAGCCAGAGATGGGAGCTGGGCACAGTCGAAGCTGGCAGTCCCAGGAGTTAGGGGTCCCTTGCCTGGGCCTAAAGCGAAGCCCATGATCTCGGGGCTGCTGCAGCTGCGGGTCCCCGCTGCTCGGGCTGGACGCCTCATCCAGAGGCGTCCTGCAGGGGCAGGGGCGGAGCCCGCGTGATCGCGGTGCCCCCCCCCCCCCCCCGCTGCCACTGCAGGTCCCCGCTGCCCGGGCCAGATGCCTAGGCCAGAGGCATTAGGCCTGGGCAGGGGCGGAGCCTGCAACCGCGGGGAGCTGGGGGTCCCCTGCCCAGGCCTCACACCTCTGCCGGAGGCCTCAGGCCTGGGCAAGGGGCTGATCAGATGATCGGAGGGTGATGGGGGTCTACGCCTCTGGCGGAGGCATCAGGCCTGGGCAAGGGGCAGAGCCAGCAATCAGAGGGGTCTGGGGGTCCCCTGCCCAGGACTGATGCCTGGGCCAGAGGCATCAGGCCTGGGCTGGGGGCAGAACCAGTGATGGGGGGAAATGAGGGTCCCCTGCCCAGGCCTGACGCCTCTGTCAGAGGCGTCAGACCTGGGCAAGAGGCCGATCCTGTGATTGGAGGGTGATGGGGGTCAACACCTGAGGGCTCCCAGTATGTGAGAGGGGATAGGCTGGGCTGAGGGACACTCCCCCCCGACACACACACACACACACACACACACACACACACACACACACACCCAGTGCACGAATTTCGTGCACCGGGCCCCTAGTTTACTAATAATATTATGACTGGAAAATTAATTCAACTCACCTTTTTTTTTAATCAGACTACAAGCTCATTGAAATCAAAGTCCATATCTTACTCATTTTTGTTTCCCCCATGGCTCCTATTAGCTCAGAACTTGGAACTTAATATATGTTCATTTGATATTGGTTAAGAAAAATTAAAAAAAAAAAAGAAATAGTGGTATATGCAGTGGGTATAGGGCTTCCCAACTGTGTTCCTCTGAGGTTTTCCATGAAAAAAGGTTTCTGTGGTTAAATAAGTTTGGGGAATACTGCATACTCTGTTCTCCTATTCTCTCTCTTGGGGATTTATCATACATTAATTAGCAGATTTTTTTTTGGTAGTTTTTGCCCTTTGTCTTTAGGTTTTAAATTTACCCCAAATGGATTTTTTGTTATGCTATGAGGTAGAAATCTATCAGGGCCCATTAACACTAGGTCTTTATCTCGGCTACTGTCCTTGTTGGAAGGCCTTGACTTTTCGTATACTTGCAGGTGAAACCACTGTGCTAGTGAGTTCCAGGCAGGACACTAACTCTCTTTTCATGGATCATCCTTTTTCCTGGCAACTCAGGTGGGACAGAAATAGAATCATCCACTATTCTGGGGGAGATGTGGTAGCTGTGTCATCCAATCGGAAGATCCAGCTTCTGGACGTCTTACAAGCAAAGGAGATCCCCATCCAGTTCCGAGGCCACACTGGGAGTATTCGTGCCCTCTTCGTGTGTGAGGAGGAAAACGTTCTCCTGAGCGGGAGCTATGACCTGAGTATCAGGTGAGTGGGCCAAGGAGCTGTGGTTCCTCACAAACCCCGGTTTGTGGAAGAAAGAAGTACATATACTTTTTCCTTTTTGTAGTTATTGAAAAGATATCCTAAATAATACTAACTTCTAGAATAGTCCACAGCATTTTGCTTTTTTGGCAAGTTAAAAACCAAGAATTTGTATATTGTTTAAACTTTGGATGAGATAGGCTTATAACAATGATCAGATCTACTAGTATTTTCTAGTTGAAGACTGTGAATCAGAAAATATATTTTTAGCATTCCTAGATGAAGGCCCAATTTATATTTCCTTTTATAGATTCCTTCAGGGAAAGTATTTTTTGTGGGTTTGAAGTATTGTATAGAAGTAAGATAGTGTTTGAAATATATATATATATTTAAAGAATATAAGAAGGACCATTGTACTCATTACTCAGGCCAAGAAATAAAACATTGTCAGTCTCCAAATCCCATTATGTGCCTTTCCCTTATTGCTTCTTTCTTCTTCCCAACCAGAGGTAATGTTATTCTAAATTTTATACTAATTATTCCCTTATATTTTTATAGGTTTATTTATAGTTTTTCTACCTAGTTATATATCTCCAAATATATTTATTACTTTGGTCCATTTTTGAACTTAACAAAAATGGAACTGTTTTAAAAATTCATCCATATTTGATTTCTTACATTGAACTATGATTTTGAGATTCATCCATATGATGTAGGCAGCAATAATTAATGTATTTTTACTGAGATATAGTGTTTTATTGGATGAATATATCTTAACTCATTTATTTATTCTGTTGTTAGTGGATATTTGGATTGTTTCTAGGTTTTCTATTCTTTCAAGGAGTGCTGCCATAGGTGTTCTTGGATTTGTCTCCTGGTGCCTGTATATATGAGTTTTTAGAAAGAAATTTTATTGGGGGTATAATTGGCATATACCATTTCTGTTTTAAGTATAAACAAAACCCATCACCACGCATAGTTACAGCTTTTTTGTTGTTATGATGAGAACTTTTAACATCTCTTAGTAACTTTTGAATATATGGCACAGTATTGTTAACTGTAGTGCATGAATTTCTTATCTTTATTTTTGACAGTATTGCAGGTGTACTCCATTTCCCCTTACTTTGCACCCAGCCATGCCTCCTCAGGTATTCCTCACACTATTGTCTGTGTCTATGGGCTATGCATATATTCATATATGTTCTTTGGTTGATCTCTTCCAATGCCCCCTGCCCCACGCTCCTCTGATATCTGTCAGTCTGTTCCATGTAGCCATGCCTTTTGTTTGCCAGTTCATTTTGTTCATTAGGTTCCATATATAAGTGAAATCATGTTTGTCTTTTTCTTACTGACTTATTTCACTTGGCATAATCTCTAGGTCCCTCCATGCTGTCACAAAGAATAAGAGGTCCTTTTTTATAGCTACATAGTATTCCATTGTGTAAATGTACCTACCACAGCTTTTTTATCCATTCATCTACTGATGGACACTTGGGCTGTTTCCAGATCTTAGCTATTGTTAATGCTGCAATGAACCTAGGGGTACATATATTCTTTCTTATTGGTGTTTTAGGTCTTTTGGGATATATCCCCATAAGTGGGACCTCTAGACCATACAGCAGTTCCACTTTTAATTTTTTAAAATGATTTATTTATTTATTTATTTTAATATATTTTATTGATTTTTTTATAGAGAGGAAGGGAGAGGGATAGAGAGCCAGAAACATCGATGAGAGAGAAACATCAATCAGCTGCCTCCTGCACACCTCCTACTGGGGGTGTGCCCGCAACCACGGTACATGCCCTTGACTGGAATTGAACCCGGGGCCCTTCAGTCCGCAGGCCGACGCTCTATCCATTGAGCCAAACCGGCCAGGGCTTATTCTCCTTTTTGAAGTGAGTACATCTGTAGCAAGTATATTTAAGTATCATGGTTGCTGTTACAACTTTGATTTATAAGTTTATAAAATCAAAAAATTTTCTTCTATTCCTATTCAACAAGTGTTTATCAAATACATTTTCTGTATGTATTTAGAAAAACAACCTGGACACATGGTCGGCCATGTTGCTAGAAATGGAAATTCAAAACATGGGTTTTTTAGACTACTGGGACATGGTCAAACACACTGTAGGTGCATAACAGGGTCTGACAAACAGGTAAGGCCATAAGACACTTGGGAGTATCAGAAGAAAATCTTCACATTCGAAGAATGTATTATCAATAATAATTATTATATTTTATCATTAATCATATGTTATGCCAAATCTAATAATAACTGTATGAGGCAAGTGCCATTAGTATCCCATTTACAGATGAGGAAACTGAGGTACAGAGTTGTTTATTAAATTTTCCAAGATCACACAGCTAGTAAGTGATGGACCTGGGCTTGGACCTCAGGCATCCTGGCTCCAGAGCCTATTAACTAAGCATTTCCCTGTGACCTGCCACAAAATAACCTGGCTGAAGTGGAAATTTGTAATAATGATAGTTAAGAGACCTCAGGCAAGCCTGTTTATTAAACAGCTGTGTGACACATACATGTTTCCATATATCTATTGGATACACTTCAGAAATATACATAAAATATTTTGGATCTGCATGGCTGTAGTAATTCTTCTATTTCTATTATTCAGCAAGTGTTTATCAAATATATTTTCTACATTAATTTAGAAACACAACCTGGATACATGGTTGGCCAAGTTGCTAGAAACAGATATTCAAAACATGCTTTTTTTAGACTCCTAGGACATTGTTAAACACACCGTAGGTGCATGTTGGCTCCGACAAACAGATAAGGCCATAGAACAGTTGGAAGATCAGCTCTACCAGTGAATCAGTGCCATGAATTTTAGGCCTGGTGGTGATTCCAGGAACCCTTCCACCTATTACCATGTAACAGTTATTGAGCATTCTCTACACGTAGGTTACTATTCTAATGTTACATGCCTTAATGTGGGGTTTCTCAACGTCAGCCTTATTGACATTTAGGGCTGGAGAATTCTTTCTGTGGAGACACTCCTGTGAATTGAAGGAGGTTTAACAGAATCCTTGAACTCTATACACTAAATACCAGGAGCACCTCCAGCCCCACTTGTGACAACCAAAACTAACTTCAAGCACTGTTAAATGTTCCCTGGGGGTAGAAATCACCCTGGGTTAACAATCACTGCATTTGTGAATTTAATTCTTCACAAAAATCCTATGGGGTAACTATTAATATTATCACTTCCATTTTATCAATCAGGAAATGTAGGCTACACAGAAATTAAGTAGCTTTCCTAAAGTTACACCTAATAGGTACTATAACTGAGATTAAATTCCAGGCCTCTGAGCTTGATCAGGAAACTTTTCTGCCTTACAACTACTTTTTGATCTATAGGAACACTGTTCAGTATGAACCCTTGGGTCCTAAGAAAATCTGAAAAACGTTTTATTTTGGCCTAATTCCTGCAGATACTGGGATCTGAAAAGTGGGGCTTGCATACGAATCTTCACTGGCCACCAGGGGACAATCACTTGCATCGATTTATATAAGAAAATGCTCGTGTCTGGAGCAAAAGATTGCCAGGTGAAAGGTGAGAGGAAATGCCCTTAACTTTCTAAGAAGTTTCCCCAAATCCATAGGTTGCCAAAATACATACTTTGGTCATTTCTACAGGCATCCACTTATTTTTTTTTCATCCATCCACCCATCTATATACCTATTGATCCATTTCTTTGAGAACTGTTGGTTGAATATGTACAATATGCTAGACACTGTGAGAGGTATTAAGGAAATAAAATGAGTATTATATGGCTCTTTCAATACAGCTTTTTATTTCCTCCAGAGGTTCATCATTTCCTAATGAAAATAGATATATAAATATATGATGGGTAATATAATAAAATATGTGACCAATAACAACTGCCACTTATTGAGTACTAACGTTTTGACTGTGTTAGATGCTTTATTATTTAACCCCCATAAGAACACTATGAGGTGGATACAGATGAAAGATCCAAACTCAGAGAGAAAAACAATTTCCCCTAAATTAAAGCTGCTGAGTGGTAGAGTGTCTGACGCTAAATCATACACTCCGAACCAACATGCAGAGTTCTATGGGACTGTGGAAGTAAGAGCAGGAGGGAAAGCAGCACGGACAGGATGCTATTTCGTTCTAGAGATAGAGAGAGTGGAGGACATTCCAAGTAGAAGGAACAGCACAGGCAAATCCATAGAAGGTTGAAGAAAATGGTATATTCAGGGGATTTCCCCTGGCTGGTCTGGCTGGGTGTAGTGTGGAAGATAATTTGTTTGTGGCCAGATTATCAAGGACCTTCTGCATCATGGAAGGAAACTGAACCTTGTCCTAAAGGACATGGAAAGCTACTAGTACAAATGCATCTTAAGCTGAGGATTGACATGATCAAATGTGCTTTTAAGAAAGATAACCCTAGTGATGGTGTGGAAGAAGGATCTGGAGGGCAGTGACCACGTGGAGATAGGGGACAAAGTGAGACACTACTCAGTCTGGACACTGTGGTGTTTTTATAGTATTGGAGAGCAGGCAAGTGTGAAGAAACTCAGAAGGTGCGAGTTTACATTAAATGGCATAGACTCCCTGAAGGGAGATGTCTAGAGGGGGGATTGGCAGGACTTTACCACCAATTGGATATGAAAAGTGAGAAAGATAGAAGCGCAAATGATGAGGCCAGAATTTAAACTCAGGCCACTGGGGATATAGAAGTGTCATCAATGTAAATAGGACATAAATAGAATGAACAGGGGAATAGTAGTGATACCATTATAATAATCTGGTTATTAATTAACAGAAACATAGTAAAGGGGAGACTAAATAATATAGGCATGCTATTTATACAGCTTTGCCAGAAAGCTACAGTTTAACATTCTTCAAGTCTGTTCCCCACAGATCAATGGGTTGAAGGGACTGGACAATAGATGCATGCCCAGTAAGGTCTGAATGATTTGGGAAGATGCTTACCTGTCAGTCACAACTGGGAGTGAGTCAGTAGACAGAAGGGTGTGAAATCTGAGACACTTAACTCCAGAACAAAGGGAATTCTCTTTCTTGACTCTTGTGCTCTGGACCTACTGTGGCTGGGGACTCACTCCCTGTAATTCACCCATGTGGCTCACAGCCATGTGGGACCCACACGATGGACTAATGGACTAACGATAGCTTAATACTATATCAGACCCAGCTCCACCCTGGAACGAAAATTCTGGACACTGACAGTGCTATGGGTTCTGCTGGAGGCCCAGCTACGTATTTTCCAGGGCTGGATTAAGAGACATGGGACTGTGCAACCCAAGAAATATAATTCCATGCCAGTAAAAACCACCCTTTCTCCCATGTGAGTCTTAGAAAATTCCTCTCTAAAGATATTGTAAGAACCCCACCTCCACTAGTGACAGGGAATTGTAACCTACCAAATCTTCTGGCAACAATAGGGAAGAGTGAGGAATGGAGGAGAAGGTAATGGCTTCAATTTTGAACATGTTGAGTGTGGTAGGCAGAATAATGGCTAACCAAAGATATTCACGTCTTAATTCCTGGAATCTATGACTATGTAACTTTGTATGGCCAAAGGGACTTTGCAGATGTAATTAAGTTAAGGACTTTAACATTGAGAAATTATCCTTGGTTTTCAATGTCAGACCATCGGTAATCACATGGATCCTTAAAACTTTATTGTCTGTGATCAAAAGGAGATGTGACTATGGAAGAATGGCCAGAGAGATGTATTGTTGCTGGCTTGAAGATATAAGAAGGAAAACATGAGCCAAGGAATGTAGGTGACCCTAGAAAGTGGAAAAGGCAAGGAAGTGGATCCCCTCTCTCATAAAGGAACACTGCCCTGCTGACACCTTGATCTTAGCCTTTTGAGGTCATGTCAGATTTCTGTAAAATAATAAGTATGTGTTGCTTTTAGCGTCTAAGCTTGTGGGAATTTGTTACAGCAGCAATAGGAAGCTAATAAATTGAGTATGGGATTCCCAAAGTTACCCAGGTGAGAATTGCAGTAAGAAGATGCATGTGTGACTACACCAGCCTGGAGTTCCAGGCATGTTGATTTGGTGGTTATCAATAATAATGAAAGATGGAAGCCTTGGTATGGATGAGAAGTTCCCTGCAAATCCAGAGGAAAAAGTGACAAGAAGAAAAGCAAGGGACCCAAAAACCACATCATATTAGGGGTAGGTGGAGGAAAAAGATGTGGAAAAGGGAGAAAGAGTGGTGACACATACACAAACACTCAGACCTGCTTAAGATACTCCCTACCTTTTTGCCCTCCCCGACCTGAACGTGTCATGTTGCCATGATTGCTTTAAGGAGTAGAACAGAAAGGATGAAAGGGTGAGGGTCTGAAGATACAAGGGCAGACAAGGCCTCAAGCTTGAGAGAATCCTGTGAGACCACAGGCAGGACCATAGCTAGGGCAAGGGGAGTTAGGCCCTTAACTCAGGTATAAAACTTGAGGGAGCACCAATAAAACCTCAATAACCAAATTACACATTTTAATACAGTATGTAAAAGTCAGAATTAATACACAAGATGAAAAAAACTTTCAAAAGATCTCTCTTACCCTAACCCTGGCCCTGCCAGCAGCCTCTGGGCTCTTCCCACCTGCCTACATTACCAAAACCCAGGAGAAAGAGACAATTGGAGACTGGAATGGTAACCCCCCATGTTTTAAATTCTTTAAATCAGAGCCCCTTCCCAAGAATATTTTAATTAACGTTTCAAGTTTCACATATCCTATATAATAAAGAGCTAATATGCAAATTGTTGTCACACTGTCACACCTTAATGGCTCAGACACTCAACACTGGGGAGAGAGGAATGGGTACCAGCCAGGCTGTGGCCCAGGAGAGGGAAAAGCTGCCCACCCCATGGTTCTGGGTGCCTGCGGCTGTGGCCCAGGTGAAGCTGCCCTCCCACAGTCCCCTGCAGCTGCAGCTGGCCCAAGCAAAGCCGGCCCAGTCCTGGGTGCCTGTGGCCAGCCAGAGGAGGGAATCCTGGGTCCCAGGTGCGGGGAGAGGCAGAGGCAGTTAGGGGCAATCAGGCAGGCAGGCAGGCAGGCAAGCGGTTAGGAGCCAGCTGTCCTGGATTATGAGAGGCAGTAGGACATTCCCCGAGGGGTCGTAGATTGGAGAGTGCAGGCCAGGAAGAGGGACTCCCCCATGCACAAATTTTGTGCACCTGGCCTCTAGTCTAATTTAATAAAAGAGCCAGTATGTATGTAAAATAAGAAAAACATGCTTAAAGTTAATCTGGTGTACACGGTTAAGAGCATAGGCTCTGGATCCAGACTCCCTGGGTTCTAATCCCAGCTTAATCTGCTAACCGCCTGTGTGATTCAGGTTACTGAACCGCTCTGTGCCTCAGTTTCCCCATCTGTATAGTGGGAAATAATAATAGTATTTGTCTTGTGAAGATAATACATGTCAAGCATTATTTGAATGATGCCTGGCTCATTGTCAGTGCTATATAAATGTTAGCTGTGGTCATTTTGTCTTAGGTTATTCATTCTGTTGCTGGGGAGGTACACTGTAACATGAAGCTGACTGTAACATTTTCATCCCTGAATTCATGGTTCACACTTTCAATTTTTACCCTTAAGCTCTGTTCTCCCATTTATTTTCATATCCACCCATCTTACAGTACCCTGGGCTGTTGCTCTAGTACCATCTATGTAGAAGCAGCACTAAACCTGCCCCCAGCTGTAATAACCTCTCAATTAGTACAATCCAAGTCAGACTCAGAAATACTAAAAAATGTAAATGGAAATAGACAGCTTTCTTTTCTTTGGGGGATGGAAGGTGTCAGTCAGGAGCATAGCATCTCAAAAGATGCCACAAAACACGTGCCATGATTTTCCCAACATTTCCATGGCAAGCATTTTTCAGGCTTTAGAAGTATCATTGGAGATGAGCTGTCCAACACTTGGACCCCAAGGCTAAGTTCCTCAGTTAGAACTACCATCTAAGCATTGCTGGATCTACCAAGGGCCCATGATTAGGGAGCTCTGTGTTACAGGCATATGGAGCTGTTGGTGAAACTCTGGGGGTGCTGGGCCAGACTAAGGCCTTTTGGGGCCTGACTTGATGGGCTCCACTAGTTTTGGCTTCTGTGATGGGGTGTGGAACAAACCTGTAACCTGCTTTCATCCCTCTCTCTGACCTCACCTTTCTCTCTCCTCCCTTTCAGAGTGGGATATAAACACAGGGAAGTGTCTGAAGACATTTAAACACAAAGACCCCATCTTGGCCATCAAGATCAACGACACCTACATCGTGAGCAGCTGTGAGCGAGGAATAGTGAAAGTGTGGCACATTGTCATGGCTCAGGTGGTAAAGGTGGGGGCAGTAGGCTGTGGAGGGAATGGGACACTGGCAGTGATGAATTGGAGGAGACTGATGGTGGCTCCCTAGACAACCTTGGAGCAATTGAGTTCCAGTCACCAGAAGGGCAGTCCTAAAGAACTGAAGGGGAAGCCCCCCCAACAACAAAAAAAATGGGCCACTGTTGGTGGAGGGTCAGGGCCCATGTGACCCATGCTGTCACGGGGCTGGTATTGGAAGGCTGCATTCTGATTAGACATTATATATGGACTCAGGATATTTTTACAGCAATAGAGAATATTCTACCCTGATTCTGGCATGGGTAAGGGAAGGAACAAAGTCACAGTGGTTTTTCCCCTTACGCTCTGATGAGAATGTTGGCTATATTGAAAGTGACTGAATGTTCAAATACATAAAATGTTCTTGCTGGATTTGAAACCCCCTAGCCCTAGTGGGTGGTGGTGAGATATCATTTATGCCAGGAGCACAGGGTCACAGATTTTTACCACTAATCTTGTTGTCACTGTGGTCTAACCAGCATTTGCAGGCACAAGGATGCCCCAGGTGCCCACTGGGTCCTGGTAAGGAGCTGGGGATGGAACATCTGACCCTTCTCCTTCTGGAAGAAGAAGATGATGGTCCAGGCCCTCGCTGGTACTCCAGAGAGATGGGTCTGCCTCAGCCACAGACCCACCAACAGTCTTCTCCCTGATCCATTCGCCTTTCACTGGGGAGGGACTCTGGAGAGAGGGAGCCTTATAAGAGAAAAAGTAAAGTTGGCTAGCTAAATACCAAGTGAGTAGTGCTCATGGATTGGTGCAGAGTGGCTTTGGAATTTACCTAAGGAAGCTTCCAGCTTTGGCCCTTGGAGGAGTCACACTTTGAGTTGACGATTCGCTGAACACAGGGGCAACTTTTCTTGCAGATTCTCAGCGGCCATGAGGGAGCTGTGAAGTGCCTGTGCTTTGACCAGTGGCATCTCCTCTCTGGAAGTGTTGATGGCCTAGTCATGGCCTGGAGCATGGTGGGAAAGTATGAGCGATGCCTCATGGCCTACAAGCATCCCAAGTATGTGCCAGGAAAGCCCTGTCTTAGGAATGTAGTGCTCCCTCCTTTTCCTGTCATAGCTGCGACCTTGATTTTTGGTAGATCAGTCCCTTCTTCTGTCTACTGACCTTTTGTCCCCTTTGATCCTCCCCATTTCCTTTTCTTCCTCCTTTACTTATTACCTACCACCCCCTCTATTTGGCCAGTCCCTCTACCACCCTCACTTATTTCTCTTAAGAAATAACAATACTAGATGTGAATTTAGAGAAATGTTTGAAATGTTATACTTATGACACATGTGATAGACTGATATCCGTTACCTACTAAATGTCTGAGTATTGGCAGAGCTGTCCCAAGTAATGCCAATTCTAGTAAACTTAATATGCTTGGAATTGGCGTTTACCCCAGGAAGCTTGTGTTCACAAAAGCTTGAAGTGTTCTAAGTGAAAAGGTTTAAAAATAATGGAGGGCTTTCTCTGTTTGATATGTTTAACTTATATGTGGAATCTAAAGAGCAATATAAATGAACAAACAAAACAGAAACAGACTCATAGAAACTGATGGTTGCCAGATGTATGGGGATAGCAAGCTGAGTGAAAAAGGTAAAGGGAATAATAACTGCAATTGGTAGTTACAAAATAGTCATGGGAGGAGATAAGTTACAGTATAGGGGATAGAGTCAATAATACTGTAATAACTATGTATGATGCCAGGTGGACACTAGACTTATTGGGGGGTCACTTCTTAAATTATATAAATGCCTAATCACTATGCTATACACCTAAAACTCATATAACATTGAATGTCAACTGTTACTGAAAATACTAAATGAGGGCTCAGAGAAGGAGCTTATTCCAGGACAATTCTATTCCAGGACAGACATGGATTTCATTTTACAATTCCAATCCCAGTGTAGTGGTGGTGGGTGCTTAGAGCCTTTTGAGAAGTAGTCTGAGGTCACATTGGGGCTTATTTGGAAAGGGTATTATGGTCAGTTAATGGGTCTGCTGTGGCCAAAGGTTTTACAGGCTGTTCTGTGCCACTCCGGTACTATGTGAATAATTATTTTTCCTCTGAGTGCAATATAAACAATCCTAGGGATTGAAATGCTATTCCAATTGATTAAAAGAGTAAATGGATCTTGCAGGGGGATCTATCAAGGAATAGCTATTTAGTAAAACATGTCCCTAAATTTCCTTATACCCTCCAAAGAACTTCTTGGCAGGCACACTGGCTTCATAGGAGGTAGAAGGGGATTTGGGTATATATGTGTACTAGTGACTCAGTGCATAGATTTGTGCACATTGAGAGGAAATTAATTAGAAGGTGGCTGGTGGGGTGGGACTGGGCAAGATGAGCCAGACCCTTCGTGGAGCCAACCTCCCACCATCCCTCCCTGGCTGGCCACACCTGAGGTGGCACCGTAGCTCGAAAGGCATCTGCGGAGTGAGTGGGGTGTTGGGGGGTCCCCTCCGGCAGGTGGGGTCTCTCGGCCTGGCCTGCAGGGATTGGGCTGAAACTGGCTCTCCAACATCCCCCGAGGGGTCCTGGACTGCAAGAGGGCACTCTGCAAAGTTACTGTCGTACAGGGTGTGGAACGCAAATGCAAGTGTGCAGTAAACCAGATTTGGGGCCGACAGTGCCCAGCAACAACATAACCCACAGTCGAAGGTGGAATTGCACAACCCCATGTGGAATCATGCTCCCTCCTCTCTGCTTCAGGGTACTTCGCCCAAGAACCACCACTGCCAAGTCATTGCAGCTCGACAGCTCCTGCATTGAGTGTCTGCCCCCTGGTGGTCAGTGTGTGTCATAGCGACCGGTCAGATGGAGGGAGAGACACTTAGCATATTAGCCTTTATATAGATAGTATCCTCTGTCTGTGATGCGTGACTACATTCTTGATGAGTGGGTGCTGAGAAGGGCCTGTATTTGGTGATTTATCCAACCCTTAGGTGACCATCAGCAACTCTCTTAGCATGTCAAACCTGGACCCCCAGGAAGTAGTCAAACCTGATTATGTCATCTGAAATTTGTAACTATATGTTTTTAAAACCTCCCAACCACAATTCAGTAGGATTTAGTTTAAGTATTGGAAAATAATTTGTTCCCAGAAAACCCAGCAGTTTAGTCACTATTCCACCAATCCATGAGTCTCCCACTCCACCTCAGCTATGAGACATTCTTAAACCATTGTCACTCCTATTGAATGGGGACCCCAACATTCCATTCACATTGGTTCTTGATACCTTGCATAGTTACAGTGAATCCATAGACAGCTGGAGGACATGGTCAATGCCCTTCTTTATGGGGTGCCTCCTCCTACTCGTCTCTTATGTACATATACTGGTAAGTACTCAATAAATATTTCCAATTGATTTTTAATAAGGACTAATTTGATAGATTGCCTTTCTGGAGAGTTGTCATGATTGGACTGATACCCATCTTTTGAATATGATAGAGGTGTAAAGACAGGTAGAGTGGCTATCTGTCTTCTTGACCTAACATTTTTTTCCTCCAAAATTAAGATTATGCACATAGTGTGGGAGACAATATATAAGAGAAATAAAATTAGAGGATACAAAGTAGAAAAGATAGAAATGATGATTCCTAGAAAAGTTTTGTACTCTGTAGTATTTATTCTTTAATGTTTTATAATAATACATTTTTAAAATTTTTAAATAAAGATAGAATTTGCATAATATTAAAGTCATAGTATGAAATTCAGTGATTTTTAGTATATTCATAATGTTGTAAAACCATCACTACTATCTAATTAGAGAACATTTACATCAGTCATTGGGAATGTCCTCTGTTTCATTTCTGATTTTAATGATTTCAGTTTTCTCTCTTAGTTTCTTGGTCAGTCTAAGTAAATAATTGTCAGTTGTCTAGCCAAAGTTTTGCTCATCTTTTCAAGGAACCAACTTTTGGTTTCACTGATTTTTCTCTATTGTTTTTCAATTCTCTAATTCATTGATTTCTGCTTCAAGCTTTATCTTCCTTCTCCGTGGTCCGCGTTTAGTTTGACCTTCTTTTTCTAGTTTGTTTTTCTTTTTTTTAAGGTGAAAGTTAGGTTATTGACTAGAGAAATGTAGGCATCTACTGCTATGTACTTCCCTATGAGCAAATTTTCCATATTTCCTTCTGTTATTCATTTGTAAGTTAATTTATTGTAGTCAAAGCACTTAATATGATCTAAGCTTTCAAAACCTATTGAGATGTGTTACTTGACCTAACATAAGGCCTATCCTAGAGAAAGTTCCATGTGCCCTTGAGGTTAATGTGTACTCTGCTGGTATTTGTTGAAATGTTTTGTATATGTCTGTTAGGTCTGGTTGGTTCCTAATGTTTTTCAGGTCTTTTGTCTAGTTGATCTAGCCATTATTTAAAGTGTGGTATTGAAGTCTTCATCTATGATTGCTGAGTTGCCTATTTCTCCCTTTAGTTATGTGAGTTTTGCCTCATGCATTTTTGAATACTGTAGTTAAGTAAATATGCACTTATAATTGTTATATCTTCTTGATGAATTCACCCTTTTGTCATTATATAATGTCTTTTTTTATCTCTATTAACAATTTTGTTTGCAAGTCTATTTTGCATGATATTAATGTAGCCACTCCAGCTCTTGTTTCATATGGATTATCTTTTTTCCATTTAACCTCTCTGTGATTTTTATTCTAACGGGACTTTCTTGTAGACAGCATACAGTTGAATCATGTTGTTTTTAATCTTTTCTTCCAATCTCTACTTTTTACTTGAAGAGCTTAATCTCTTTACATTTAATATAAAAATAACTTATTTTACCATTTTGCTATTTGTTTTCTATAGGCTTATGTATTTTTTGTTCCTCAGTTTTTCTTTTATGGTCTTCTTTGGTCTTAAAAGGGTATTACCTAGTATGTTATTTTAATTCCCTTGTCTTTTTTTTTCCCTTTCTATCTATTTTGAGTTATTTTCTTAGTATTCATCCTGGGGATTATAATTAACATCTTACTTTATAATAATCTAATTCACATTAATATTAACCTAATTTCAATAGTATGCAAAAATTGTGCTCCTCTCCTCTCCTTTATACTCTTATTATCAGAAATTGTCTTTATGTCCTGTGTATCCATCAGCAGCTGTCTTTAAAAGAGGTAGAAAAGAGAGTTATAAACAAAAGATACATTTATATTGTTTTCTTATATTTACTGGTACCTAGTTACCTTTATTGATGCTCTTTATTTCTTCATGTGGATTCAAATTGCTACTTAGTGTCCTTTCATTTCAACCCAAAGGACTCTATGTAGCATTTTATATAAGGTAGGTCTGCTAGTGACAGACTCTCAGTTTTTGTTTATTTGGGAATGTCTTAATTTATCGATTTTTTAGGATGGTTTTGATGGATATGTAAATCTTAGTTTATAGTTAATCATTTTTGTTCCAGCACTTTGAATATATTACTTGGTTCTTCTGGCCTTCATTGTTTCTGATGAGAAATAAATTAATGTAATTGAGGATCGTTTTCATGTGATGAGCTGCTTGTCTCTTGCTGCTTCCCATGCTCTCTTTGTCGTTTTACAGTTGATTATATGTTTAGATCTCTTTGAGTTTATTTTAATTAAAGCTTGCTGAGCTTCTTAGATGTGCAGATTATTTTTTCACCTTATTTGTAAAGTTTTGAGCCATTATTTCTTCAAATATCCTTTCTACCCCTTCGCTCTTTCTGGGGCTCCTGTTTTGCAAATGCTGAGGTTTGATAATGTCACAAAGGCTTCTGAGTCTCTGTTCATTTTTTTTTTCTTTTTCTGTTCTTCAGACTGGATAATCTCAATGGACCGCTCTTCAAGTTCTTTGCTTCTTCTGCCGGCTTGATTCTGCTGTTGAACCCCTCTAGTGAATTTTCATTTCAGTTGTTGTCATTTGCAACTCCAAAATTTTAATTTGGCTCCTTTTATAATTTCTAACACTATTGATATTCTCTATTTAGTGAGACACTATTCTAATAATTTTCTTTAGTTTTGTACATGTTTTCCATTAGCTATTTGAACACATTTAAAATAGATGATTTACAGTCTTTGTTTAGTAAGTCAAACCATTGGGTTTCCTGGGGATGATTTCTATAGATTACTTTTTTTGCTATATATAGACTATACTTTCTAGTATTTTTATGTTTATACTAGAGGCCTGATGCATGAAATTTGTGCAACAGTAGGCCTTCCTTCCCCCAGCTGCCAGTGCCAGCTTCCCTCTGGCACCTGGGACCCAGGCTTCTCTCCAGCTGCTGGCAGGCACCCGGGACCCGGGCTTCCCTCACAGCCCCAGCTTCGTCTGGAAGGTAGTCCAGAAGGACATCCGGTCTAATTAGCATATTATGCTTTTATTATTATAGACTAGTGGCCCAGTGCACAAAATTCATGCACATTAAAAGGGGATTCATTAGAGGAAATATTTTAATATTGCTATTTGCCCAATCTCTATAATAGAAGTTTCAGAGATGAAAAAAAATTAGTAAAATGTATATGAAAATCTTCCTCCTGTCAGAGTCTGGGACACACACGGGACAGAGAGTCAAGTCCCCGCCCACCCATGTGTGCCTCAAAATCATGCAAGACCCAGACCTGGCCGGCCCCACCCCCATTGGGCAAGATCCAGACCCAGCCGGCCCCACTCTTGTCTAGCCCTGCCAGGCGGGGTTGCAGGCTGAGGTCCCCTGGCCCGGCGCTGTGTGGGGGGGCGCAGCATGAGGTCCCCCAGCCTGGCACCAGGGCAGGGGGCACATCCTGAAGTACCCTGTCAAGCCCCACCAGGTGGAGGTTGTGGCCTCAAGTCCCCTGTCAAGACCTGCCGAGTGGGGGAGTGTGGCCTCAGGTCCCTCATCAAGCCCTGCTGGGTGGGGGAGCGGCCTGAGGTCCCCTGTCAAGCCCAATTGGGGTGGTTGGGTGGGCCATGGCCTGAGGTCCCCTGGCCTGGAGCCTGGGGCGGTGGGTGCAGCCTGAGGTCCCCTGTCAAGCCTCACGGGGGGGAGGGGTGTTGGGTGGGGCACAACCTCAGATCCTTGCTGATTGCTCCTTAAGGCTCATTATGGGGACTCAAACTCCGCTGTGGGTGCAGGCATCTTGTGTTACAGAAACCCCGTCCCCCCTCCCCCCCCACTGTGGGTGCTGCCATCTTTGTGGCAGAGTGATGGTCAATTTGCATATTCCCTATTTATTATATAGGAGATAATTTTTGTTGAAAACTAGACAATTTGAATATTTTATTTTTTATTATTAAATTTATAGGGCTAATATTAGTTAATAACATTGTCTAAATATCAGGAATACAAATTTATAATACAACATCTGTATACTCAGTTATGAGCTCACCACCCGAAGTCTAGTATCCTTCCATCATCTTGTGTTTGACCCCTTTTATCCTCTTTGTCCTCCCCCCACCTTCTTTCTCTTCTGGTAACCACCATTCTCTTGTCCGTATCTATGATATTTTTTATTTGTTCATCTGTTGCTTTTTGTTTTATATCTTACATATGAGTGAAATCATATGGTTTTTGTCCTTTTCTGTTTGACACATTTTATTTAGCATAATACTCTCAAGACTCATCTATATTGTTGCAAATGGCAATATTTCATCTTTTTTATGGCTGAGTAATATTTTATTATATAGTATATGTATCATGTCTTCTTCATTCAGTCAAACAACAATTGAGTAGTTTCCATGTCTTGGCTATTGTAAATAATGCTGCAATGAGAATAGAGGTACATCTATCTTAATGAATAAATGTTTCCAATATGCAGAAGAGGCATTTCTGGGTCACGTGGTAGTTCTATTCTCAGTTTTTGAGAAATCTCCACGCTATTTCCCATAGTGGCTGCATCAATTTACATCCCACCAGCAACGTATGAGGGTTCCCTTTCTCCATATCCTCTCCAATATTCACCATTTCTTGTCTTATTGATAATAGTCATTCTAATGGATGTGAGGTGACACTTCATTGTGGTATTAATTTGAATTTTCATTATAACTAGTGACATTGAGCATTTTTCCATGTACCCATTGGCCATTTGTATGTCTTTTTTTGAAAAACTATCTATTGCGGTCCTCTACCCATTTTTTAAAAATAGAATTGTTTGGTTTTTTTTTTTTCTCACTGAGTTGTATGAGTTATTTATACATTTTGGATATTAGCCCATTATTGGATGTGTCATTTGCAAATATCTTTTCCCATTCAGTTGGTTGCACTTTTGTTTTGTTGATGGTTTCTTCAGCTCTGAAGAAGCTTTTTTATTTGATGTACTTCCATTCATTTATTTTTGCTCTTACTTTCCTTACCTTTGGAGAGAAGTTTACAAAGACCCCTCTGAGCCCAAGGTTCATAATTTTAGTGCCTACGTGTTTTTTTTTCTATTTATCTTATTGTTTCCGTTGTTATATTCAAGTTTGTAATCCACTTTGAGTTAATTTTTGTGTATGGTGTCAAATAGCAGTCTAGTTTCATTTCTTTGCATGTGATTTTCCAGTTTTCCCAACACCATTTATTGAAGAGACTTCCCTTTCTTCATTGTATGTTTTTGGCTCTTTTATTGAAAATCAGTTGCCCATATATGTGTGAGTTTATCTCTGGGCTCTCAATTCTGTTCTATTGGCCTATATGTCTTGTTTTTCTGCCAATGCCATGCTGTTTTGATTTCTGTAGGTTTGTAGTATAGTTTAAAATCAGGAAGTATGATACCTCTGGCATTGTTCTCTCCCCACCCCTCCTTTGGGATTACTTTGGCTATTTTGGGTCTTTTGTGGTTCCATACAAATGTGAGGATTTTGTTTTTGTTCTATTTCTGTGAGAAATGCTGTTGGGATTTTTTTTCTTTTTAATTCTCCCTCGAGAATATATATATAAGGAAATTGGAAAGATATTCCATATATATATATGGAGAGGAGAGAGAGAGAGAGAGAGAGAGAGAGAGAGAGAGAGAGAGAGAGTCAAAGAGAGAGGGAGAGACAGAAACACTGATGTGAGAGAGACACATTGATTGGTTGCCTCCCACATGCCCCCGACCAGGACGAAGAGCCTGCAACTGAGGTACATGCCCTTGACCAGAATTAAACCTGGGACCCTTCAGTCCAAGAGCCAATGCTCTATCCACTGAGCCAAACCACTTAGGGCACTGTTGGGATTTTGATAGGGTTTGCATTCAACCTATATACTGCTTTAGATAATATGACTATTTTAACAATATTAATTCTTCTAATCCACGATCATGGAATATCTTTCCAATTTCCGTATGTTTCTTTCAACAGTGTCTTGTAGTTTTCAGTGTACAAGTCCTTCACCTCTTTTTTTTAAGTTTATTCCTAAGTAGAATTCTTTTTATTGGGACTGTAAATGGGATTTTTTTCTTCATTACTCATATTTCATTGCTTTTACATAAAAATGCAACAGATTTTTGTATATCAATTTTGTACCCTGCAACTTTACTGTATTTGTTGTATTTGTTTATTGTTTTGAATAGTTGTTTTAGTGACGTCTTTAGGATTTTCTATATAAAGAATAATGTCTTCTGCACACAGTGACAGTTTTACTTCTTTTTTCCAGTTTGGATGCCTTTGATTTATTTTTCTTGCCTGATTGCTAGGACTTCCAGAACTATGTTGAATAATAACAGCGAGAGTGGACATACTTGTCTTGTTCTTAACCTTAGAGTAAGTTTTCAGTTTGTCACCATTAAGTATATCAACTGAAGGTTTGTCATATATGGCCTTTATTGAAGTACTTTCCTTCTCTATCCATGTTGTTGAGTGTTTTAACCATAAATGGATGTCATATGTTGTCAAATGCTCTCTTCGCTTCTATTGCTATGATCATATGATTTTTATCTTTTATTTTGCTACAGTGGTGTATCATCTTGATTGCTTTGTGGCTAATAAACCTTCACTGTATTCCTATTTGATCATGATGTATTATTCTTTTAATGTATTTTTATACTCAACTAGAGGCCCAGTGCATGAAAATTCAACTAAAAATTCATGCACTGGAGGGGGTCCCTCAGACCGGCCTGCGCCTTCTCACAGTCTGGGAGCCCTCAGGGGCAGGAGGTGACCCGGCGATCAGGGGAAGGCAATGCCCCATCACACCTCTGCTGCTGCCACTGCTGGCAACACAAACCTCGGCTGGCCCTGGTTACCTGCACCTCGGGCCGGCCCTGGGCAGCTGGGAGGATAAG